>JAJLTH010000073.1:0-64397 GCA_030568035.1 Tetrapisispora nanseiensis
TTCGGTTTCACTGGTGAATTAAGACAAGCTACCGGTGGTCAAGCTTTCCCACAAATGGTTTTCGACCATTGGGCCACTTTGAACACTGACCCATTAGACCCAACCACCAAGGCTGGTGAAATTGTTGTTGCTGCTAGAAAGAGACACGGTATGAAGGAAGAAGTTCCAGGCTGGCAAGAATACTACGACAAATTATAAGAATATTAAATTGAATATTATAAATCTATTTATTTCATATATCTTTATATAATTTTTACAATTTGTTTGTAGTGTATTACTCAACTTTTAAGAAACATAAATTCAAATATTAATCAAACTTCTCTATTACTTACATAGTAATAATTTTTTAATCCAAAATCGATGATATCAAATTAATATTTATTTTCTGAACACTATTTTTCATTAATCGTTAAACTACCAGGAAATACCAAAACTATAAATTTTACACAAGAATTAAATATGATATTTTTTATATACATAATAAACATCAATACCATTTTGAAAAACCTCACTTATTTCTTCTAAAGAGAGCCCTTTCACTTCAGGATACCAATTAAATACAAAAATCCAGTTCAAAACTGTAAAAAATGCAAATATTAGCATTGTTTTATCATTTCCAATTTTGTCCATTATAGACAAATATGACATGGATATTAATGCATTTGTTAGCCAATTTGTGCATGAAATGCAAGATGCTCCAAATGATCTATTTTTCAGTGGTAAGAATTCAACACTATTCCATGGTATTGATCCCATCGCTGTGGCATACGAGGCAACGAAAATAATAGTCGATATTACAGCCAAGGTAGATTGATCGTATTTAAAAGCCAAACTACACATGGTCAACCCTAAAGTCATAATCAAAATTGTATATAGTAACATTGTCCTTCTACCAATTTTATCAATACAAAGCATAGATAATACTGTAAATATGAAATTTGTAAAAGCTACAATAATTGCAGGAATTAAGGTGTTTTTTATGTGCAACTTAGCAAAAATTAAGTTAATATAATACATAAATGCATTGAAACCGGAAGTCTGCTGGAAGAACATCAGTGTGCATCCTACAAGTAACGCCTTTTTTGTACTATTATCCATGTGTTGGATTTGTGATTTAAAAAATTTATTGTCTTTTGGAAATAATATTTTTATCCCATCGAGTGAATTCTCTATTGACTCAATTTGTGTAACATTGGGATGGTTTATAGTATCGTAATCTGCAATAGAATTATTAATCAACGGAGTTGCTTCCAAATTACTATTTTCTACACCTTCTTGAGATTGTTCTGTATTCATTACTTGATCATCTTTTAGTTTTATAACGTCCAATACTAATTTCCTCAATTTTATTAGTATAAGAAAACTTGAAGTGTTTGAATATATTATTGAGAGTGATTTATGAGCTGAATTTAGATCACCGTTAGATACTAACCATCGTGGAGATTCAGGCATAAAATCTAAAAATAACATAAAGATCAATGATGGTATAGTGGAGACTCCAAATAGATATCTCCAAATTTGATCTTTTTTACTCAAAGGTAAATCATCCGATGTAACATCTATCAGTAAATATGATAGAATATAAGCCAATAGTTGCCCAAAAGTAATTGCCATCACATTAATAGCTAAAACCCTCCCTCTGATCTTTCTTGGTGAAAGTTCACTTAAATACACAGGAACACATTGTGCTGATAACCCTATAGCAATACCTACTAGGAACCTTCCAATTACCAGCAAAGGAAGGTTAATAGATAGTGCCATCCACAATGATGCAAAGATAAACAATATGTTGCAAATAACAAGGGTTTTCTTTCTTCCTAATCTGTCAGCCAACGGGAATCCTAATATTGAACCAACAAAGGAACCAATACTTGTAACAGATGTTATCATTCCTTTATTAAAATCAGTTAAAGTTGTTCTACCCAAATCCTGTGGCTTCAATGAAGATAAAATCCCAGATATAACACCAGTGTCATAACCAAAAAGAAGACCACCTAAAGTGGCATTAATGAATATTATTATTATATTTGTAGTTAGTGGAAAAGGTAAATTATCCACATCGTTGCTGACTGAATTTAGCGAGTAGATAGATAATGTAGATTGTAAATCTGACATCGAATCTCTGTTATCCAAGATATGCACACGATCCCTCGTATGATCATGATCTCTTCTCATGTTTCACAGCCTCTGACTAAACGGGATCTAGTTTGTGAGATTAGATCTGCTTGTTAAACCAGTTAATAGGCTCCTCACTGGTGGGATTAATAATGGGCAATATATATAATAATAAATCCAACGAAATATTTTGATGACGAGGTTGAGATATAGATAAATAGTTTGACTATCAACAAGATTTGTTGCTACAATATTTAGTTGTCATGGATGGCCCATTGAGATGTGGTCTCTTTCTTTCCATTGAAATTTTTTTCAACCGCAATTAGAATTGCAGCAATGCGGGCTTTAAAGTGTCGACGGATCAAAATTTCATAAGCTTTTACAGGTAACTACTAAATAAGAACTCAAGAACATAAGTGCCTTGCCTTGTTTACCACAACTAGAGGATACGAGATCAACAATTTATATACTGAACTGTTTATGTGAGTTCATATTAGAGAAACCCTCTTAATTATGCTTTGCCAAGATGGAGACTCAAATTGTATCGAACTGCATCTCCTAAAATTTCACCGCGACAAACTTGTAAAATGACATGAATAAAGGCTTTTTAGGGATGACCAAGAAGCCTCATCATTATTTCTGAGCTCGGAGATGTTCATTCACAATTTAGAATATCATATTTATTGATTCAAGAAGAGTGATTTAACCCAAATCAGCTATATCGGAAGCATTAAAGCAGCCCATTAGAGAACCACAGGCAACTAAATTCGAACCGTGCAATTTTATTTACCCGCACGTCCAAAATTCCTGATTGGGTAACTTAGTAATTTCCTAATTGGGATATGAAAATTAACATACCCAATTAGGAAAAACAATTCCAATTATATCGCCTAATTAGGAAACAGTGCTCTTATTAGAATTGAATAAATTTGAATTTAAGTAGTGGCTCACAAGAAGTTCCATTACCATGGGATAAAGAGCGTACTGTCAGTGTAGTGAAAAAGGAGAACTACGCTTCTTCAACATCGAGTTATATTAAGGACACAACCAAGCTGCCTTCGAGAGGATTGCCTGCCATGGTAAGTTCTGCCACCCTGAGCCATGTATGCCAACTTTTTTGAAGAACAAAAAACATAGAGCTCACGGAATTTTGTGGTTTTTTTTTATCTTCAAACTATTCTCGTTATCCATAAGATTCGGAACCAACAAGTCTGCATTAGTTATTGGTAGAGATTTTCCTACCATGATTGAATCAAAGATATTGAAATATTTTATTTCCTAGTGCTTCAACGATACCGTAGTGCCAATTCCACCTCTCAATGGCAAGGGCATCTTCGAAAGCAACAACACTACTAATGCTAGCAAAACGGTAACTGCTCCATTACACGGGAACAAATGCAGATTTATCTCCTAGTGATTCTTTCCCCGTCTGTCCTCACATATGACCTATCAAACTTCTGCTGATATGTAGTCAATAATCGATATTTCACTGTACAGGCTACGCTTCCAACTTAAAAAAACTAGTACATGATCAATTCGAAAAACTCCCTCTACATTCCTCTGTTCTTTTTCTAACCTTCTTTCTTAAAATTGGCTGAAAATTTGATGTTATTTGAAGCTTTTCAGGTTTTCGAAATTAAATTAATTAAAATTTTTTGATGTAATTTCTTACACTGGTGCGCCTATTTCTCAGCAAACCTTCGAAATAAAATTTTTTTAAATTCATCTTTTCCCGAAAAATGAAAAAAAGAAAAAAAAAAAGAAAAAAGAAAAAAGAAAGTAAGAGAAAACATACCGTCGTACAATGTACAGGTCAGAAAGGTCTCGAGAAACAAGAATCGAACAAGCTCCCCGTCTTATCTGGTCTCTAGATTAATGTGAAACCTTGTAATGGGACTTCTGCAAGCTGGTGAATATGTACCGTTCAATGAAGACATGTTGGCGTCCGAAAAATCTGCTACTGCATGCCTATATTGGACCTTTACGGTCACTAATATGTCCACAAGCTCATCATGGATAATGTATGCTGCATTCAATTAAAGCTCGTTGCCAAATAAGAACTCATCTTGCCCAAAAAGTAATTCGAATTAATATATATATATATATATATACGCTTATCTCAATTTAAGAAAAGTAGTTTAATATTTTACATACGCATTAGTTGGCTGATTAATTCAAGATTGAATATTCAAGATAGCAACAGCTAACGTGTTTTGCAGAAGAAAAAATCCAACTCAAAGTATAACTCATTCTCATATTGAGTTTAATTACTTATATCAATTGATCTTTCTGAACATATAATTTGATAATCGATATATCAAGTTCGTATCAATATATTAAAATAAAACCATTGGAGCACTTCACACAGAAAAAAATAGAGGATCATATAATACTCTCACTGCACATACACAATCACTGATGTTTTGGAAAAATTTTAGTAATAACCCAAAGAGTCGTTCGTCAGATTTACTGACTGTTTCAAATGAAATTAAGAACGATGACTCTGAGAAGAAATTGAAAGCTATAAGGCCTTCATTGAATTCAAAAGCACATTCTTTCTCGACAAACGGAAGGAGGTTGAGTTCTTTTTTAGGATATGGAAGTAGTAGTACAAATATTAACAAAGATGACGATTCAACAGCCACACTTAATAAACAAGATTATAAAGATTATAGAGATAAATTTTTATTAAATAGGCATGAATTTGAAGGAACAGTTTTTGGTGTATCTTTAAAAGACTCGTTAAATGTTGCTAGCACTGAAATCATGATACAAAACACAAACGATGGAGAAACATTAGAGGATAATTCTATAAATGGATTTGGCAGGATACCAATCGTGGTGGCCAAAACTGGTTCATATTTAAAGAAAAATGCATTGGATACTTGTGGTATCTTTCGTATTACAGGTAACAACAAAAAGATAAAACAGCTACAATTTGTATTTTCAATAGAAGAAACGAATTATGGTATGAAGTTTAGTGATTGGGATAATTATAGTGTTCACGATTTTACAGCGTTACTCAGAAGATTTTTGAACAACTTAGAGGAACCATTAATACCGTTAGAACTTTACAATGATTTCAGAAAACCACTTCAATCGAGACCAAAAATTTTGAAACATCTTTCAAAAGAGATAGTCCAACATCCTAATTCATTAAGTAGTAACCAAGAATTAATCCAAGATTCAAACAATCAGAATACTAAAGGAAATAATGAATCAAAAAATAATGTACCAAACTCGGAGGGAAATACTCCTGAAGACTTAACAAAACAAAGAAAAGAAAAAAGACTTCATAAAAAGAAATTAGCTAAGGATATAAGAGATGCTATTAAGGAGTACCAAAATTTATTTTTATCGTTGAATTCTGATTCAAAGCACTTAACTCTTTATATTTTAGATATGTTGAGTTTATTTGATCGCAATTCTGAAGTTAATTTAATGACCACTCAAAATCTATCAGCTATTTTCCAACCCTCTATATTATCACATCCTGAACATGATATGGACCCAAAACAATATGAATTATCCAGATTGGTATTAGAATTTTTGATAGAGTATTCCTACAAGTTAGTACCATATATGCTTCAGCAAGGTCCAAGCAAGGAAAATGATGAACAATTAAAAAGAACACAAAATGAGACAAAATTTTTAGAATCTAACCTCAATACCACAGTTGATAAGAACATGAATAACAATCATAACGAAAAAGAGGCCGGCCATAAGACAGTTGTACCAACATTATCGATTACAGTAGCAGATAGTACCAACAATACAATTACCACACCAAAACAATTGAATATAAAAAATGACACTGAAGAAAATAAACCCAATGATAATGATGATAATTTTAAAGAAGTTTCAATTAATAAGGCTGATAAAACTGTGATACCGGCTATATCCGCATCATCTCCTACTAAAAGTAAAAGAGAATCATCTCCTTTAAGCATAACTTTTACTGTTAAAGACGAGAGTTCAAATAACCAGCCAGCTACCAGAGTGCAAAACACGCAAACTTTATCAACCAAGTCTTACACAGATACTAAAAAGAAAAGACAGCATTCTAAGTCAATTGGCTCGACATCGGTTCCTCATGACATAATATTAAACAAAAACAACAATAGAGCGTCACGGTTTTTTTCTTGGTTTCACAAATCTTCTATATTGAGTGACTCTGGTGAATTCTCTGTAACTGAAGATGATGAAGATGGGAACACTTCATATGAAGATGCCAATTCAAGTATAACAAGCAACACATTACCGAGCCCATTAGAAATGAAACATAAAGCTAGGAACGATAATGCACGCTCCTCCTCATCAAATTCGTTTCAATTAAGGCCAAAATCAATGTTCATAAACAACAAGTCATCTGATGATTTAGGACAAAATTTATCTACCGTACCTCTTTCGGCTAGATCAGCATCTTATAATGTTGTTTTGAAAAACAATTCATCCCCTACACGCTCTACACACCCTTCATCCCCTTCATCCCCTACATCCCCTACCTCAGGCATAAACACACCTGCCATAAATAATCTTCTTGCTGTTGAAATGTCAGGGACTAAGATTGGCACTACTCCAGTCATAGATAATTCTAATTCAGAAGCTAAAGACACACATATTAAACCAGAATTTAACGAAAAAGACAAACATCTGAGAGAAATTAAAGGAGATTTTGCTGAGAGAGAATCAAGATCAAAGAAACGTCAATCTTGGTTTCAAAGGCTAAGAAGTTCATCCAAATCAGCGACTAGAGCATGATCATATTTGATATAAGAGATATTTTCTATACAATATATATGCATAATTACTATTAGATTATTCGAAATAGAATTTTATCATCAAATCAAAAATTGTTAATTTTTCTTTTATATTTATCTAAATATAAAATTTTACACGGTAAATATTCATATATTATTCTTGTAAAAGTTTAATATGTTTATAGAAGTGCAAAATCTTGTAAATTAATCTAATTCAATGATATCTTCAAAATCTTCAGTTTTAGTTTTTGATTTTTTAGTAATTGGACTATTAGTATCAACAGATTCTGACATTGATCTCTTGTTAGTGGATGAAGGAGTTTGTACTAGATCGCTCGAATCATCAATTATTATAATATTTTCATTTTCTGTAGCTGTAGTCTGCACTTTTGAGGCATTGCTGGTGTCCTCTGTTTCATTTTCGATCTCTTTTTTAATCAACGGAACCTCTAGTTTAGGTAATTCTATTAAATTTGAGTCTGAGCTGTTTCCATCGATATCTAGGTATAACTCCATTGATTTTCTTACCATATCATTTTCATCCTCCTCATCTGTTATTAACAAAATCGAACCGGACTCTATTTTTAAATCTTGCAACGTTTTGTTATGCAAATCATCAAAATCAAAATCTGCTAACAGTCTTTGATTTTTGGTATCAATTACAGATATATCTGGGGAATAGTTGTAAGTTTCTGACAACAAATTCATTAACTCTATCAATTTTATGTCTTTGAATTTATTATGAGATATCTTCAATATTCCTCTAAGAACCATTGCACAAACGGAACATTTGCAGTTTGGTGGTGCTAATTTAGGATTAGTTAAATAACGATCTTGGGAGAAGTTACTTGCTTTCGAAGTGAATGCCATATTTAGATCAGTTTGCTTACCATCTTTTAATTTTGCATATTTTAATAAATTCAATACTCTTAGAGAGCTCAATGCAGACAAACCTGCAATAATTGCATTTGTAGTCGCAATAGCTGGAATAATGTTTCCTGCCATTTGTTTGCTATCAAATATTGATTTCATTTGAATTCCAAAGATATATGATCTGATATTTGCTGCTGTAACAACAAATTCAAGGGTATCCGCATCATCTTTATCAAATTCTATTGCTTTTTCTGACTGGTAACGATCCATTAATTTTTGAGTTATTTTGATGAATTTCAAGATTTGATCTTCGATTGGCCAGACGGCATCCAATTTCTTAAAAATTATTGGATCGTCATCGTCTTTTAATTTGAACATATCTTCAATAGTAGTTTTGGAGATTGGTGTTGGTTTTTTATTATTTAATTTTTTATTTGTCCATAAATTTTCTATCAGCAATAATTTTTCAATATCTTTTACGAATAATTTTTCTAAGATACTAGCAATCATTTCTTTGCTGTTGTTTCTCACAATTTTTTGCAACTCTGCCAATTCATTCGTTTCTTGTTTAATTCTTTCAATTTCCTTTTCATCTGTAGTACCCCAATCTTTATTATCGTCATTTTCGTTTGCATCCGATTCGTTTGCAAACAACTGACTGAACAAGAAATTCTTTGCCCAGACTATACAATGTATTGGTTGGTTTGGTGTCGATCTAATCGTACATACAGGAAACGTCTTTGGAGTTTCCTTCTTCGTGCAGTCAAAACATTCCGTCATAGAGGGAACAATCGGTTGGATATACCCATCAAAACCGGAAGTACCTGATTCCATCAGCGGGATCTTCAAAAACTGGGAGATCTTGTTAACGTATCTTCTTGCGGGCAAGTTGTCCAAAGCGTTGAATATGATATCGTAGTTATTAAACCAATGGATTGGGAACTGATTGGTGTCCATGATATTGCCAAAGAACGACACCAGCTTCGAATCTGAGAAATGCTGAACGGCTTTCAAAGCAGTCTCCGACTTTGGCTTCTTGATATCGTTGTGTCTGAACAAGAACTGTCTATTCAAGTTGGACAAGTCTATGGTATCCAGATCCACGAGATGTATTTCGCCGAACCCGATGAGTATCAGATCTTTCAGCAGTTCTGAACCGATCCCGCCCGCACCGATCAGCAAGATCCTCGAGTCTCTAATCTTGTTGAAGTTGTCTTCACCGACTATCTTTATAATGTTATCGTTACGGCCCATTGCTTTATATTAGCGATCGATCTCGGTCTTGGTAGTTTAAAAAAAACACAAAATGACAAAAAACAATAATCGATCTCCATTAACACTTTTACTTAAACAAGCCACTATGTTTATATACAAAAATAGAGTTAACCTTCGACCGATGTAACAGTTTCGATGTTCTATAACCACAACAAGGAAGTTATTCATTATTAAACACAATAAATTGCATTATGAATTTAGAACACACTGCGTTACCCTACCTCACCAAACCAAAAAAAAACGACAACTGAACCGGGTAATAAAATAGCCGCCGAAATCTAACAAGCCCTAGCAGGCCCTAATTGAACCCTGCACAGCCCTATACACAACCCGACCCATCGGGATAAAAACGTTACCCGGCCAACGCTCATTCCCCGTGTGTTCGGCTTTTCAGGCGGGCGGTTTTTTTCGACAGGGAATGCACAACCAACCAATCAAAACACAGCTCAGCTCAGCTCAACATGTGGGCCAGTGAGAAAAAACTTCTTCTTCTTCTTCTTCATTTTTGCGATACCCGTCGCGCGCAACTCACCAACGACCACCACGACACTCTGAGACTTAAAAGCTGCGAGTTATTGCCATTTTTATGTGAAATCTCTCTGTCTCTCAGTCTCTGTCTTTGTCTCTCTCTTTGTATTGTAATTGTCAATTTTTCATATTGGTTGGTTCTGGTAGTTCTTGTAGTGTGATTGGATTTTGGGAAGATAACTAAATGCCAATTGGATGGTCTCCAGAACTGTTTGTTACAAGGAGACATTGGTGGGGGCTTCTGGAGAGTGTTTTAAGTTGAGTCTCTTGGGATTTGTTTTGTGTTTGTTGTACGATGTCCAATCATTTCCATGTAATTGTTGATCCACGGGCTCACGTATCCAATCGATTGGACCTATTGATCTTCTCTTTTATTCATCTTTTTGATTGCTTTATTTATTTATTTTATTATTTTTTGTTATATAAAGAAAGGCACTCTCTCTCTCTCTTGGGAATGTCGTTTTCTGCTACCAGTACATATGTGTTTCGTATATAGTATCTTACCATACACCAACAATACCCTTTCCACTGTACTCAGTACACTTACCCCCCTTATCCCCCCCCCCCAGAATGCTAAGAAATATTTCTTCTGTTACCAAAAAAAATACCCGTTTAAATATCATCTCTACAACAAGATTGATCTCAAATCAACCAACTATCGGTAGATTCACTGGGTCCCCAAACGCTGACGGTAAGTACACGGTACCTTTCATCGAAGGTGATGGGGTCGGTCCTGAAATCTCAAAATCAGTGAAAGACATTTTCTCAGCTGCAAACGTGCCAATCACTTGGACACCTTGTGATGTGGGCCCAATTTTCGTTAATGGTTTAACAACCATCCCACAACCAGCTGTCGACGCAATTAAAAAATCCTTAATCGCTTTGAAAGGTCCTTTGGCTACACCAATCGGTAAAGGTCACAGATCTTTGAATTTAACACTAAGAAAAACATTCGACCTATTCGCAAACGTTCGTCCTGCTAAGTCTGTCCCAAATTACAAGAGTACTTATGAAAACGTCGATTTGGTCTTGATCAGAGAAAACACAGAAGGTGAATATTCTGGTATCGAACACATCGTCACCCCAGGTGTCGTTCAATCGATTAAATTGATCACTAGAGAAGCATCAGAAAAAGTTATCAGATACGCTTACGAATACGCAAAAGCTGTAGAAAGACCAAGATTGATTGTTGTCCACAAGTCGACTATTCAAAGATTAGCAGATGGTCTATTCGTTCAAGTCGCAAAAGATTTACAAAGTGAATATCCAGATATAAAATTAGAAACTCAAATAATAGATAATACAGTATTGAACGTCGTATCAGACCCAACTGCATATTCTGATGCCGTCTCTGTATGTCCAAACTTATACGGTGACATTTTATCCGATTTGAACTCTGGTCTAAGTGCAGGTTCATTAGGTTTAACTCCATCTGCAAACATTGGTGACAAAGTATCCATTTTCGAAGCTGTTCACGGTTCTGCTCCAGATATTGCTGGTCAAAATAAGGCTAACCCAACTGCATTGTTATTATCTTCAGTCATGATGTTGAACCACATGGGCTTGAACGAACATGCTTCAAAGATTGAAAACGCCGTATTATCTACTATCGCTTCAGGTCCTGAATCAAGAACTGGTGATTTAGGTGGTTCTGCCACAACAACTTCCTTTACAGAAGCTGTCATTAATAAATTATAATTACAAACACCCTTCCACTTCTAACAATATATTATAAATTTAAAGTAAATATAAATATAAATATAAATATAACAAGTTTTTAATTCTTATACATAAAAAAAAAAACTTCGTCAAAATGTTATAAAAATATCAGATATAATAATATATTTAATATCAAGTCTTTAAAATTATTCATCTTCATATTCTTCATTTAGAATTCGTTCGTTTAATATCATTTGGTCCTCTTTTAAGAAATTTAAACACCCTGTGTTCTTTTCCAACAATTTTTGAATTGTGTCTTCATCAGGAATTGACTCACCCTTGGAATACATGAACATCAATGGTGTCTCACTTCCGTTTCTAGTATATTGCCTAACACAATCTTGCACTTCCAATTCTGATGAACATTTTCTGATATTAAAATTGTCTTCACCCGCTGAGACTTGGACAAGGTACCATGTGAGATCTCTTTTCTTGATGTAATATAAATTTGGAGATATTACTGCCATTGATAAATTGTAAGGCTCGTCTATAAGACCTAATTTCTTTGCAGTATTGATAATATTTAATTCAGGGTTTGATAAATTCCAAACAGTATTTAACTTTTGTGTTAAATCTTTATAAGCATTCATTTTTTCAGTTTTTTTGGTAGCTAATTGTTCTTTTATATTAGCCAAACCTTCAATCAAAATATTATTATTCTCTTCACCATCCTTAAGATTTTGATTATCTTTATTCAAGTAATCCAAAGAGCTATTTAAAAATCTGAGAATATCCTTGCCTTGAAAACTTTTTAAGTTATTCAATTCCTTTAGCAATATCTTTGAATCCTTTTGTGCATTCTTTCTCTTATCGATGATGTGTTTAATTAATTGATCTTTACATGCCTTGGTATATAACTGGGGATAAAATTCTAAAGGTAATGTCACACCTTCTGGTAAATTGGACATTGATGTCGATTCATCAATTTCATCGAAAATGATTGTTAAATTTGAAGCAAGATGATTTAATGAATTACCTTCATCTGAATCACTACCGTCTTCCTCTTCATCTTCATCTGAGTAAAGTAGGTTATTGAACATTTTATAAAGATTAGATTCGTACTCATCTGGTAAAAAATGAAATAGGGTTAAATGAGTCTTCACAGGTGGTTCATCTTCTGATGGAATATAATAAGCCGATGATATCATCGAATTCATAACTTCATCAGAGTCCATGCCCGGACACATGTCCAAATTTATAGTTAGGTACTTTATAAAGGAAGGAAGAACTTCAAACAAATGTTCTGAATCTTGTAATCTAATTCTTGCAGCCCTATCTAGACAAAGTGAAAACAGTTTTGAATTAATATATGATCTTTCTGACATTGTACTATTCATTACAGCCGTTAATTTTTGTATTTGCCACAACAGTTTTGGTTGATCATCAATATCGATCTCAGAAGTATCTATTTCTTCTATTAAATTGGAATGTTCATTACTTGATTCATCTTTTTTATCAAATTTTATGCCATATTTTGGAGGAATGAACTTAAGCCCCCTAAACCATTCTTTATCGTAATTTAAATCTTTGAAATCAGGTTGTAGAATAAGATGTGGTATATATATAGAAACATACATTGAAAACAAACCAAAATAACTTTCAATGATTGAATTTTGAGGCAACGGCATAACTATTGTTGGATCACTTAACGAATTCTTTTCGATTTTATGCTTAATAATATTGTAAGATGGCAGATTTAAATTATTTGATATATCGTTTTCAACCATTTCAGGTATAGATAATTCATCACTACTTAGATCTTCCGAAGCATTGTCAAATTGATTATCCAATTCATACGTTGATCTGTTTATAACTTCTGATAGATCTCCAGGTCTGAAATTCTCGTCATTATTAATTTCCACATGCTTCATATTATCTTGATTTCCAATATCACCAGATCCATTCATATTATCATTTGGAAGTTCATTAGAAAATATAAAATTAACAGCAGCCTCAAGATTACCATTAACTCTACTTAATGCATCAATAGCTATGTCTTCAGGTATACCCATATCCACAATGGATTTAATAGCTTCCTTGTTATCCATGCTACTTAAGATTTAAAGGTCTTGCGAGTCTTTATATTCCTCCTGTGACAGGTATATTTGAATATTATCTGACTAATTTAAAATATTAAGGGTCTTTATAATATATCAGATGTCCCATTTACAATTCAAAATAATCATCATTGAATCTCTTTCTTCAATTCACACAATGATATCTTGTAAAGGCTACATTTTTTTTTCGAGCTATTTATTCAAATGCGTGAAGCTTTGATACCTTAATTTTAAAGGAAAAAACGTTGGAAGCACCATTAAATTTAACTTCAAAACTCGATAAAAATAGGATGCATCACTGAATTTGGATGTCAATCATTGGAAATTTTTGTAAATATAAACTATAATACTAGATTATCATACAAATATTTTAATAAAGCCACATGCTCAACTTACTAGTAACTAATAGTACAAGGTAATTTATTCATTATATAATATATATTGTTATGATTTTAAAATTTGAAAAATATAGATATAAAATGGAACGTCCTTTAATCTCACCTACGAGTGATCAATATGGAAATAAACATTTGTATTGCAAGATTCTGCTTCCTAATACATCCCAATCTGCATTTGTAATATACAATTCTTCGACTAACTTTAATTGACCTAACACACTGGCACCTCTCCAATTTAATACCGATGGGTCCATATCTGATGGAGGAGGCAATACAGACACCGGAAGTAAATGTTCGTTAGGGTTCTGTGCCTCAAGATTGTCTTTGTATTTTTTTAATTCTTTTGTTATCAATTCGGTAACAGCTTTCTTCTGTTCTTCTTCTACATTACCGTCTTCAGGTTTGGCATTGGATTTATTAACAGCATTTAATTCTTTAACTTGTTTTACCAAGTTTCTAAAGAAACTTGGGAATTCTCTGGAACTTAATATTCTAGGTCTCCAAATATTAATACGATCAGTTAAAATAAAATCTAGTGATGGTATATTCGAAGTACCACCAACTACCATGATGTTATTATAGAACTGACTCATTTTCGATGTATCCACCGTTGCAACAGCATTAGTTATACTTTGTATAATAGCTTTATCAAGTGGTGTAAAATTCTTTGAAGTTTCATCTTTTGCATTAGTGATAATTTCCATTTCATCTAAGTTTAAATTTGCATTTACTAATTTAGTTATAACTTCTAGGTCATCTTCATTTCCTGTATAAGTATCACTTTCCAAACATTGTAACTGAGCTAATGACTTCCAATCATTTCTCTCTTCTGTATATAAATCAGTAGAGGGAGGTAACTGAAGTAGTAGTTTCTCATTTATCACCTTCTTCTCATTTTCATCTGCCATTACCCTAAAAATTTCTGGATAAAAGAGTCCTAATGGGGCATTAATGACCTCATCAAAAACTTTGAATTCAATTTTCTCTGTTTGGGTGCCAGGTTTATTCTTAATGAAATTATATAATTGAACAGTAATATTGGCATCTTCAAAAGTAACGAATTGTTTTTTCAAATTTTCCATTTGTCTCCATCCATGGCTTGAGTTGATATCAAGATCTTGGTACGGAAATTCACTTTCTAAAAGTAAATGAGCAAATAATTTCGTGACGTCATCACCACCATAATCTAATGTTATTAAACTATGTTCAGCCAAACTTCCTTCATCAATACAAGCAATTTTTGTTTGTGTAGCTCCAATATTGACGATACATGTTGCACCACTTATACCAGCACCATATGATGCTGCCAATGATTCTTGCATTATTGCTACCGCTTGGAAATTCATTTCTTTTAACAATACACGGAACATAGTTTCTACATGACTTTTTTCAAATATATCAGGAATTACTAATAATATTTTATATTTGGTGTAGTCACTTGGCTTTAAATTGAATCTTTCATGACTCAATGCATAATCTATCAAACCAGTTACATCACCAATTATTTCCGGTAATGAGTTATAATATGGGGAAGATGTATTGAATGAACCACCCCTTACGAAAGGATATCTAAGAATAAAAGAGTCTTTAGAGCATCTGCTTGCCTCCTCACCATAGTAAACTTTATCTGCACTTGTAATCCAATCGACACGATTATAATCATTTTTTTCCTCAGTCTTTTCTGGCTTACTCTGTGAGTTGAAACTAACTACTCTTTCATGACTATTGCTCTGGATTTTTCTCTTATAGTATCTCATTCTATCTCTAAAACTTTGCTTAATTTGATTCATCTTGTTGTTAAAGTTGTCAGATTGTTCTCTTTTCAAAATGGTTTCGTTTACATTCTCTTTGTACAAACCATTTTTTGGGAAGGCTACACAATTTGGAATTACTAAAGGAGATTCATCCAAAGCAAAACCAATTTTTAAATATCTTGAACCAGGATGTATCACAATAGTTGTTGTTGGATCATCAAATCCAACAGTTTCAATATTGCTCTTGCTAGTATTCTCATCAAATAAAGAAGTTGTACTCTCACTATTTGTATTTTTTAATTCTGGAATTTCTGGAGTATTTGCACCCGTACTTCCAATCGAATTAGTATTGTTATTATTTGAAGTGTTAGTGTTGTTTCTTAAGACTTTTCTTTCTCTCAATGCAAATATTTGGTTATTACTCTTCAAATAGTCCGAAGAACAATTCTTTTGATTCACTAAGGGTATTGGACGGAAAAGACCTGTTGATTGAATATTGTCATTGTCTTTCTTTTCTATACCTGTTTTTTGTAATTTTATAGCATATGCGGCAGCAGCCCTTTGACGTCCCAACCTTCTCCTCTCTAGAACTGAAGTAGACATTTTGCCAGTTCCTGGTTTTGTGTTAGTACTTGAGACATCTGATTTATCGGCTGCTGAATTGGTGGTTGCTTTATCTGCCGTACTATTGCCATCTTCATCATCTAGTTTTCTTTTCTTATCTGCATGAAGAGCATCTGATTTTCCATGGTCACCACTTGGTGTTCCAACCACACTTGATATTTCAGAGGGGGCAACAACAGATGACTGATCATCTACATCATCGTCCTCACCTTCTTCACCATCATCATCGTCTTCAACGTCATCATCGTCCTCAATATCGTCACCAACAGCTTCTGCATCTGCATCTTGGACTATACTGTTTTGCTCCTCTACAAGGTTAACATCTTCAACAGTATCTTCTACTGACGTACCCTTCTCAACAACTGTCATTGAACAATCGATAAATTATACTTTTAATAATCTAATTCAGGGAAAAGCAAACACTAAGAAACTTGACAGATCTCTCTAACTTTTTCAGGACGTAATTACCAAAAATAAATGAAACAATTTACTGACAAATTTTTACAATGTTTTTAATCTAAAAAAACACAGAATGCAATTCCAATATTCTTATTTATATATTGGTTCAAATCACTTGTTCCACCTTTTCATGCAACTCAATAAACCAAACTTAAACAATTAATATTATATACTTTTCGATTCAAAACTTTTAATAGCTTCGAATTTCCAAAATTTTAATGATCGCGAGACCTTTGAAAGGTCTCTCATTTGAACAACTTCACCATTAAAAGATGATTGAGTTGAAGAATTGATCAATTTGTTTTATACAAAAGAGATATGTTAGGATTAGTTAATGAAGTGGGAAAGTTTTGAAGTTTTAAAAGTCTTTGCTGTACTTCAATTTTTTTTAATAGAATCTACCATTTAATTTAACTGTTGGTCAGAACGAATAATCAGTCATATGTATATATATATATATATATAAGGGAAATAATGGACATTGCAGTCACGTCATAAATCATGAAAGTTATTTATAAGATTATATTTAGTCATAGTCTTTATATTAATGTATATATTTAAGTAAATTATTGTTGTTCAATTAGAACCGTCTTGTCATAATCCAATTCATTTTCCACCTTGATTAATTCATATATAATCTATGAGATTTTTAAAGTTCAATTCAATGTTTAATACAAGTCCATGTTTTGTATGGATGTAACAACCATTCTCTCCTGCAAATCTATTATTACTACTGACTTGCCCAGTTAGTATGCTAGTGTTCCAATTTTTTACATCCCATTTCAAGCCTCTTGTTTCTAAAATCTCAGTTGGTCTACCGATTGGTAAAAGACCGCAATTTTTTATGCAACCTTTCAAGAAGGACTTCGAATAGGTTAACAGTGTTGCACCAGACGGCAGCAAAAAAATCAAGTCTGTTCTCGTTAGATAATTTAAGTTAATATAACTGTCAGACTCTGCAATAACATATAATTGAGTCATTGAATGTATCGTTTGATCAAATCTCCCATCTATCCCACCTAGTGCTAACAAGTCAATCTTATCTAGCACCTGATTGTTGTTGGCTTTCTTCATTTCTTTGTATAATTCAAACAAACCATCTGATATCTCAATATTAAAATTATTATCATAAGAACTTCCTTTCGAATTGATAACCTCCAGAAACTGTGGATAATTGAAGTACAGAGTGATCAATCTTATACATTTAGTAAAATCGGTTGAATATTGGCTCGATTGTTCAATGATGACAACGTTCTGCGCCTCATAATATGCTCGAATATCATCCTGTATAGAATCAAGATCACCAACAATAAAATCAGGTATATATTTTGAACGTAACTGTTTATCGTTCTCAAAGAACCGGAAAAGCCTATTAGCAGCACCATCTGCACATACTTTAATCTTGTACATGCCCCAAAGCTTAAGGAACAGTTCAGGAGCATCAATTTCTTGGTTCAATATCAGGAGAACCGAGTTTCTATCCCTAGATGAAGTCAAACATCCTTGAACATCAATCTCTTTAAAAGCAATGGTATTTTCTAAATCAATAATGATACGATCATCGTTTTCTATGCATTCTTCTGCCATTATCGCAATTTATATATATCCAAATAACAACAATGTTCAGTGCATCATTGAGATACAATTCCACAAACACATTGAAAACATAAAATAGATACATTGTTGTAATTAAAACATAAATTATAAATAGTTTTGTTGCTTTTAAGTTGCTTCATGAAATTTATCAATGGCCTACTAATCGCACCATCTTGAATATACCGCATATTGAAATTTGGAATTTGCTAAACATAAAGAATTGATCTTAAGATGATGAAGTTGTGGATTTATGTAGATTGAATGGTAAAGGATCGATCTACATAACCAACAAGAAAAATAAAACTATCAAAAATTATAAAGAGATTGGTTATTTTAAAACCTTATTGAGTTGATTCAAAGGAATAGTGAAGAATTTAGTTAGCGAGCTCAAAAGTGAATCTAAGGGCAACTGGCTAAATAAAGTTATATTGTTGTGATATATTAATAAAGTCAAGGAACACAACTGTGAAGTATGGATGCCAAGTATAAATACAGGTTAGAGATCCAGCAGATGATGTTTGTCTCTGGTGAGACAAATGATCCACCAGTAGAGACTACATCACTTATCGAAGATATAGTTAAGAGTCAGGTCATTGAAATTTTATTGCAAGCGAACAAGACAGCTCATAGTCGTGGTAGTAAAATAATATTACCTGATGATATCATTTTCCTCATGCGCCATGATAAGGCTAAGGTGAATAGACTGAGAACGTACTTATCATGGAAGGATCTACGTAAGAATGCAAAAGATCAAGACGCAAGCGTTGCAGGAGGGCCAGGAGGTGCAGGTGGTGAGGAAGAATCAAAGGCTGACAAGGAAGATAAAGATGGAATAGTAACAAAAGTCAAGAAATCTCAAATAAAGTTGCCTTGGGAATTGCAGTTCATGTTTAACGAACAAGCACAAGATGATGAAAATGATATGGATGATGATGAAAGAGAAGCTTCTATAATTACAATGAAAAGACTAAAAATGGCAGATGATCGAACAAGAAATATGACAAAGGAAGAGTATGTGCATTGGTCTGATTGTCGTCAAGCCAGTTTTACATTTAGAAAGACCAAAAGGTTTAAAGATTGGTCAGGGATAAATCAGATCACTGATGGTAAACCTCATGATGATGTCATGGATATTCTTGGGTTTTTAACTTTTGAAATGGTATGCTCTTTAACAGAAGCTGCTTTAAAAATTAATAAGCGTGAACAACTGATACAAAGTCAAAAAGATAAATCACAAATAAATCAAGACTCTGCTTTTGAAACCACTGTACTAAATAGAAAAAAAAGATTATTTGATGGACCTGACAATCTGGCAACACCATTGAAAGCAAGACAAATAGAAGAGGCTTGGAGGGTTTTACAAATGCTAACACCAAAGCAGAAAGCTTTAGGGACATTCAAAGGAAATAGATTAACTAAGAGATCTGTATTTGTGTAAATGTAAAATAATGAAACTGGATTAATTTAATATTCTATTTAATTATCTTTCCACAATCTCAAATGTGTTTATGTATTTATTGTACAAGTTATATGAATAAGGTAATTAATATAATTGTCTTATATATAAAAGAAGTAGGAAAATTAACCAGTCTGAGAGAGGCATAAGACTTTGACTGATCAAGGATATGAATTTCCATTCCAATTTTGTATGCTATTTAATATTTTTGCTTCTTTCAGCCAATTTCTTCAATTTGTTGGCATTTATCTTTCATTATTTCCCTAATAATAAAAAGAGGTATTTTTTATTTATTTGAAATCACTGTATGTGAGCAAGATGAAAACATAAATTCGATGATAAAACGACTTAGTAACGCTCTTTCAATCTTGATGCAACAGTACGTAGGTTACCGTAAACTTTACCTGGTGGAGAACCTAAAATTAGACTGACGACAGCTTCTCTTGCCATTCTGATATGTGTGAAACCACCCAAGATATGGATCTTAGTATCGGCCAATACGATTCTTGTTCTGGTAGCATTTTCGATGGCGAACTTCGTCTTACCGTCTTTACCTGCAATACGACCGATGGCTCTGGACAGATGGTCACCTTGTAAAGTCTTAACATCTTTGATTTCGAAAGTTTCGATATACAGATCGTCCAGTCTCAACAGAGCGATGGAGTCATCCAGATCGAAACCCAGAGTAAATGCTTTGATGAAATCTGCACCTTTCTGCAATGCACCAGGGTCTGTAGTATGTTTTGGATGAGTTCTTAGTTCCACGGACTTAGTCTTTAAATTCATACGAACTTGTAACTTCAAATGATCGACTAGAGGAGGGTATATCTTTGACCAACTGTTTCTTAATGGGGTCATCCGATGAGGAGGCACTGGTACTTTTCTACTCTCCAACTTGACTTTGTTCTCGTTGGACTTGTTTGCCGAGGTAAAACGTGGTTTCCCTTCTTCATCAAGCACCACACCCGTAGCCTCTTTTTTCTTCTCCTTCTGTTCTGGCTCGACACCAGCTTCGGTGGTGTCCAACAGGACGTCGACATCATCGTCTTCTTCATCCACAGACAACCTGTTATCTATCCCAATGATTCTACTCTTCTCACTCGAGGCAACAACGCCATCTTTCTTCAAAGCTGTTGGGGCAACCATGGTAATGCACAATGTATATCTTAAATGAGTTCCAACAATGACCTACCAAACTGGCTCTGTTATAATTCTATGACCTCTTTCCGCCCAACAACGATGCAACAAACCAAACCACCAAAAAACAGAAACCAGTCACTGTTTTTTTTTAAAACATACACACACTGGCCAACAACCACAATTGATCATCTCAAACAATAACTCTCTGTTGCTCATCTCATCGACATCGAAAATTTTGCACATTGGAAATTTTATGGAATTTTTGCGATGAGCTTCGGAGGCCTCCCAAAATTTTTCACTTTGAAAAGTTTCACTTTCAGAAAAAAGAGATGCCTGTGAATTTTGGCAATGAACTATACTATATGGTTTGTGAAATTGTGTTGTGTTGTGGATATTTTAAGAGTGTCAAGTGGTGGTTGACGTTGTTGCGTATACGATGGATGTTACTGTGTTTTTGGTCTCCGCCGTTAATGAGGTGGTGACAAGTAGTGATCATGCTAGTTGTTGAAAGAGCCATACTCTAAGCTTTCTGCCCCTCCCCACCTCCCCACTTATCATCATTTTGTCACAAAGTGTGCGTTACCCGTATGCAGTCTGCCGTCCTAGATGAACTACTCATCTACCTTTGATAAGCCAATCCTTTGTGTTGCTTCTGCATTTGTTCATTCTTGATGGTTTACATTCGTATTCAAATACACACACACACACACACACACATATATAAATTACTTGGATGTATTTTGTCTTGACACTTGAATCCCTGTTCTGAAAACCGACCGTTATCCACACTGCTCAGAACAATATATTTAAGAATGCTCAGGCTTGGCAAACTGTCTGGCAGATGGATGGTTGCAATGCCTTTTGCTAGCCTGGTGAGGAACTCCTCATTGATTGCCAGGCATAGCACGGCCATAAGACACCTTACGACTACAAGGATGCTGGCAACTGCCATGCAGGACAATTCTGATCAAAAGATCAAGTCATTGAAGGACTTAGATAATGAAATGAGTAGGAACACAGACTTCTTACACGTTCAAAACATACTGCTACAAAAGAATAAAGAAAGAATGGACAAACAAAAAATACTGGCAGAGGCCACAAGCTCTTTCGACAGATTCAGAATCAACACCAAATGGTTACTTATTAGAGGGAATAGACCATTTTCCGCAGACGAGATAGGTACTCTGTTCTCGTGGTTAATCCTATCGCAGATCATATGGGTCATCTTGGGAACAACAACGTTTGTGTCAATAGTCTTACTAATATGCAACACTGTTTTAGCAAAGGAAATGGTTGGAAGACTCATAGGGAAAGCGTTAAACACATTCTTAGATGGGGTTGACATCCAGTTTCAAGATGCTTTAGTTCCAGAATGGCAAAAGGGTTGCATACGATTCAACAATGTGGTCCTGAATACTGTAGATTCACAAAAAGTCACAGAAGAAAATTCCATGATTAATTTCAATTTCAATTTGCAGCAAATCGAACTAACCCTATCCCTAAGAAAATGGTTCAAAGGAAATGGTTTAATTGATGATATTGCAATCTCAGGCTTGACAGGAGAACTTACAGTGCAGCTGCCAAATAACAAATCAAATAAGAATTCGTTGATCGAATGGTTTAGTAACCCAAGGTACAAACTTGGTAAGGTAAAAGTAGCTGATTCATCCATAATTTTACATGACAAACAAATAGATAAGGATTTCAATATCGCAGTTTACAACATGGAGCTCCCACAGTTCAGACTTGAATGGATAATTCGAGACTTCTTGAATGCAAATGTAGTCGATGGTTCGATCAACAATGCCTTATTCAATATCCACAAAAGACAGCATAAATTTGCAAAATCAAATGAAATAGAAAACGATTTAGCCGGATGGGAAAGAATAACAAGACTACGAATAGATTCACTGAATGTGCACCAATTGGGACTCCATAGAACTAATGCATTTGGATGGATTGAAGATGGAGAGCTAGAGATTACAGCTGACATCATGATTCCAACAGAAGATAACCCCAACAGCACTAATGACCTTTTATCTGCATCGCTTAAGAACTTAAGTATTAACAATTTAAACCTTTATGACACATATCATGATCTTTATGATGAGTACGAAAATGAATATGCACCTGCAAGCAAGGTTCCAAGGCCAAATGACCCCACTAAATATTTAGTTTTGGATTTGAAATTTAAATTCAAGAATTTAATAGCTGCATTCCCTACAGAGAGTCCAAAATTATCTAATGGTGAGCAAATAATCTCAATTGATGAATTGAAACCCATTATAGCATATATTAATACGAAATACGCCCAATTTCACTCACACACGGCTCATAACGAAGAGAATTCCGTATGGAACTCTCCTAATATATTTATTAACAAAACTAAATCATACCCTGTAACAACAATATTTCAATCATCAAAATGGATTGATAACAACGAGGAAGAAAACAAACCAGATGGAGAGAAGCAGGTTATCAGGTTTCACGATAGTATACCAACACCTAATAATGAAATTGTTTTGAATTTCAGAGTAGTCAAAAATATCGAAGAATTAAGAGACATGGTGTTATTCAGCGAAACTGGTATTTACGATTCCTTCACAATGGAATTATATATTGACTTAATGAAAGTAGTGGAAGAATGGGAGTATAAGAAAAAAAATGATTGGATGAAAGCTTGGGGGTCAACTTTTGCATCCCAATTGATAATAGTAGGCATCGGGGCAATGGTTTAAACTTCTTTACATGTATATATTTATAAGTAAATCATTTATTCCTCGTATAAATAATAATAATTCTATAATAATTAAGGATATGTTCCTACAAAATCTTAAATAAGCCCAATATAATATTTATGTCAACTTTGATCTTTGGAAACTCTCTTGACTGGCATAAAAGTTTCATCGTTCAAATTAGTCTCAACTGGTATATCTGTTCCTATACCGGAGAATTTGGCTCTCCCAACGAGGTGCGGGAGCATAGCATTATTTTTATCATTCTTCAATGATGTATTTGTATCTTCATCTTTACCATCCCAACCCATTCCTCTTAACATAGCAGATCCGAATTCTTCTATTGGTATCTCGTCATACTCTTCCTCTTTTGTAATCTCAGGTAATTGATCTAAATACTTATTCATCACACTATCATTTAATTCAGGTAGATTAATACCTGGCGTGTTAGTCGTTGGTGAGGTATCATCATCCTCATGTTTTGTAGTATTCAATCCAAATTGTAAAGTTGTGATATCCGCTTTCGATGAGATGGAGCCTTGAATTATGTTAGTCAGCACCGGTGTCGGCACAGGTTTAATAACTAAAGGTTCATTATTTACTTTTGTGATTAAGCCATCTGCATGTGTCAACATTAATTTAGTTTTTTTTTTCACTACAACTTCATTGGAATCTGAAAATAAGTTTTTGCTTTTGGGTTTTCGATTCAGTTTGCCCTTCTTGGACTTTCCCTTCTTCAAGTTTATAGAAAAGCCACTCATTAGTTCAACAAGGTACCCACTTAGTATTGATAATTTACTGGATTTATTATATTGATCTATAAACTTTACTTATATTCTCAACCAATCAGTTGTGATCAACGTTTTAATCATTTCAATCTTTATATTATAGTACAAATTTGAAGTCATCGCTAAAATTTCGTTGTTTTGAAATTTAAGGCAACAACAACAAAAATTATAGAAAGAGAATAAGGTTCTAAATCTTAAGAGATACAACGTTTAATTTGATTTATTATCGCTGTTATCGTGATTAACTTGATCAGTAATTGTTTAACGTAAAATAATATATGATCACAAGTAAAGATCGACTGACGTCAGCATGATTCACAGAGGCCCCAGCCCCAGGTTATGTAGGCTACAGATAAGCAGGCATTTCTTCTTGCCAAGATACAGTTTGCAATATCATGGTGTTCGATTGTTTAGTTCAATCAATGATAAAAAGAATGCAGGGTTTTTAAAAGGTGAGGACAATCGTGATGATATTTCTACAAAGGAACGTTCAAAAATCATTGATTCTCTTGAAAGTACCTTTGATTCAATAAAGGGGAACCTCCACAATAGTAAAACAATATATGATAAATATTCTGCAAAGGTTTCTGCTCAGACTACTAAAATAAAGGATGCAATACGAGAAGCAGACAAGAAATTTCAAGAACAAGAGGCTTCTGAGATGTCAGATTCTGTCTTGCATTATAACATTGATGCAAGCACTGGTGATAAAATAACAGGGCTGCCGTCAGAGAGAGAATTATATCGTAAAAGGTGGGCGAGAAAACTGGAATTCTATTTAGATTCCTTACAAGAGACTATATTTTCAGCTAGTAAAGCATTCAATGATGTTACTGGATACTCTTCAGTTCAAAAACTTAGAAATAGTATAGACATTCTCCAGAATCAATTGCAGAACACTCGGAAACAACTAAAGCTCTACAAGAAGGATTATTCAGATGCAATTGATAGAAGGACAATATCTCAGCGAGAATTAAATGAACTATTACAGAGGAAAAGCTCATGGTCGTCATCTGATCTAGAAAATTTCACGAAAATATATAAAGATGATTCACAGAACACGAAACATGAGTTAGAACTAAAGCAAAAAGTTAATGAATGGGAGTCTAAACAAGAGAAACAGAGTGAGGATTTGTATACTGCTATTCTTACTAGATACCATGAAGAACAGATATGGTCTGACAAGATCAGAAGGACTTCAAGTTACAGTTCTTTTTTCTTAATGGGAATGAATTTATTTTTGTTTTTAATACTGCAATTATTTTTAGAACCTTGGAAGAGAAGACGTTTAGTAAATTCGTTTGAAGATAAAGTGAAACTTGCACTGAATGAGTCCACCGAGTCGACCAAGCCCAATAATGGAGATGTAGATAAGAGGCTCGATGAGATGAACGAGATATTGAGTAAACTTGTTGTTGAACCTCTAAATGAGACTGATATTGACACGCGGTTGACGCATAAACCAATTAGCACAGATCGAATCATTCATTTTATAAATAACTTGGTTGCAAAATTAAAAGAATTATCGATTATCGATCTCAACAGAAGTATAACTTTCAGCTCGTTAGAATTTTATACGTTACTGACGATGACGTATATCACCTCTGTACTGGTACGCATATTATTCTAACTAAAATCAATTCGACAACAAAACAAAAGAAAAAAAAAAGGCAAAAGCATTCAACGGGGGGAGCGGAGGTTAATCAAATTGTTCATAATGGATAAACATGCAAGTGACAACTAGTGCTGACACTGCATCCCCCCCCCCCCCCATGCTTGCTGGTAGCGATGATAAAACAAATCAATGGGCATACGACTAAATACAAGAAACTCTTTCACAGTACATGGCATTTCAACCAAACAATTAAAACTGTCATGACACACACACACACACACTCTCTCTCTCTCTCTCTCAATTCAACAACAAATGATTACTGACACCCGTCGTGCCATAGTTACCCGACCGACTCCCTTCCGCCATAACGGGTTTTCCCTCAAAAATCGAATTTTTGGCCGGTGGCAAAAAAATTATTGAAGTAGTTTAAAATTATATATATATAAATATGGATATATATATGGTTAAGAAGCTTAAAAAGAGGGTTTTCTCTAGTTATGTCACTTATTATATTTTGTGAATTGTTTAATCATATATAATACGGTTAATAGATAGTTCAATTACTTGTTTTTGCAAAAAGATTTATATTGGGGTTATAACTTGACGAGTGAAGTTGTGTTGTGTTTTTTCCCATTTACTGTATACTGTTTTTAACTATAGACAATCAGGATCGTATTTAGCAAGATCGAACATCTTTTTGAATTTAACTAAATTGATATACACACAGTTTATAAAAAGTATTGAGACGTCATGGAAGAATTAGGTATAACCCAGGATAGTGTTGTTGTTGATGAAAAGCCAACTTTTAAATCATATGCGACTTTACTGGCCCAGTTGGAGAACAATGTCGGGAACAGTGTTTCAGAAACCAATGGTGCTAATATGGACGTCTATTTGAAGTTGAAGAAATTGGAGAAAGAATACGAACTACTGTGTTTGCAAGAAGATTATATAAAAGACGAACAACGTCATTTGAAGAGAGAATTATTGAGAGCACAAGAAGAAGTTAAGAGAATCCAGTCGGTGCCACTGGTCATTGGTCAATTCTTAGAACCTATTGATGAGAACACGGGTATTGTATCGAGTACAACAGGTATGAGTTATGTGGTTAGAATTTTATCTACACTAGACCGTGAATTACTGAAACCTTCTATGTCAGTAGCTCTATACCGTCACTCAAACGCACTTGTGGATATTTTACCACCAGATTCCGACTCTAGCATATCAATCATGGGTGAAAATGAAAAACCTGATGTTACTTATGCAGACGTGGGTGGTTTAGATATGCAAAAACAAGAAATAAGGGAAGCTGTGGAACTGCCATTAGTACAAGCTGATTTATACGAACAAATTGGTATTGATCCACCAAGAGGTGTACTATTATATGGTCCACCTGGTACAGGTAAGACCATGCTGGTTAAAGCAGTGGCAAACAGCACAAATGCATCCTTCATCAGAGTCAATGGTTCTGAATTCGTTCATAAATATTTGGGTGAAGGTCCAAGAATGGTTCGTGATGTTTTCAGACTAGCTAGAGAAAATGCTCCTTCTATTATTTTTATCGATGAAGTCGATTCTATTGCTACGAAGCGTTTTGATGCACAAACAGGTTCAGATCGTGAAGTTCAACGTATTTTGATAGAACTTTTGACTCAAATGGATGGTTTTGACCAAGCAACAAACGTAAAAGTTATAATGGCCACCAACAGAGCAGATACTCTAGATCCTGCTTTATTAAGACCAGGTAGATTGGATAGAAAAATTGAATTTCCATCTTTACGTGATAGACGTGAACGTCGTTTAATATTTGGTACCATTGCAGCAAAGATGTCATTAGCTCCAGAAGCTGACCTAGATTCCTTAATTGTTAGAAACGATTCTCTTTCAGGTGCAGTCATTGCAGCAATAATGCAAGAAGCTGGTTTACGTGCCGTCAGAAAAAACAGATATGTCATTTTACAAAGCGATTTGGAAGAAGCCTATGCCTCTCAAGTTAAGACAGATTCTGATGTAGACAAATTTGATTTCTATAAATGATCCAATCGATACAATAAGAATAATAACACTAATAATAACGGAGAAATAAAATAATGAGCATACTTAGACCAACAAATAGAGGACCTCGTTGTAGAAAACTAAGATTGACATTCCAGTTAGGGACGTGTCATCATAATACAATCCCTCGATAATTGGTTAACAATATTCATATAGATAATATAAATATAAGTATAGTTATTTTAGATATAAAATGCATTTAACAATACAACTTTGTAAATTTTATCAATTTTTGTTTTTCAACTAATTGATGGTCATTGATCGAGATAGCGTTTAAACCATTATTTTGAAGTCGCAAACCATAAAGTTATTAAAATAATGACATGTCATCGAATGCATACATGATGTTACTTGAAGGTGCTTAGTTGGTCAACAATGCAATTGTGTTCGCTCTAATTTGCTATTACCGTATAAATTATATCAATCACTATATACGAATACGCACTTAAGCTGGTGAAAGTTTTTTCGAAATTTCAAAACGAGCTCTTCAATTTAATAACTTAGAGCTTCTCGAGTGATGAGGTTGAAATTAGTATGTATTCAATTGATTTATTAAAGGTTTATAAAAATGACCTTAAGAGCTGTGCATTGACGATCGATTAATTTGAAAATAATCAATTGATATTTAAGAGTTTTCTATATCAAAATTTGAGAGTTTTTTTATATCAAAATTTGAGAGTCCTCTGAAATCAATCTATATTAAGAAAGATATCGCCGACCTTGAATTAAAACAGCAGTACTCGAATTTCTTTTTCATAGCTGGTAAAATGGAGAATGAACAAGTTATATTACAGTGCATTGAACACACAATCATTTCTAATGCTGCTCTTATCAAGGAAGCTGAATTAAAGTTGTTTGAATACCAGAAACAACCCGGTTTCACTACCTTTTTGTTGAAGATAGTTTCAAATACCGAGCTTCCTTTGGCAGTTCGTATGTCTGCTGCTATCTATATGAAAAATAAGATACATAGATCATGGAATGAGTTACAAAAAGAGGATGGTATTATGAAACCAGAACAGGCTGATATTAAAGAAATATTGGTTAAAACTTTAATTGATCACGTTGAAGATAACCATATCAGACCACATTTGACTGAATCAATTAGAGCCATATTGAATAATCAAGATGAATGGGACTTAACACCAGTAATTAAGGAATTATTAAACAGTGGTAACCAAGCTTATATATACCCAGGTCTATTATTACTATTTGAAGTTTGTATTTTCCATAGATGGGATATGGTCGGAAGTAGAGCATACATCGATAATGTGATCAACGATACATTCCCAATAATTGAAAATATTGCCTCTCAACTAATCAATGCGGAGGATTATAGATCTAATGAATTGTTGTATTTAATCTTAAAGTGTTTTAAATATGGTTGTTTAAATAACTTCCCATCGTATTTCAACAACATCGATAAGCTAAACTCATGGGTTCAATTGCATTTATACATTTGTGCTAAACCGTTACCAAAGCAAGTTTTGGATTTGGATTTTGCCGATAGATCATTAGATAAGAGAGTTAAGGTTAATAAGTGGGGTTTCGGTAATTTGAACAGATTTATTCACAAATTCAGTAGAACTACTAAAGTCATAACACAAGAATTTTTGGACTACGTCAACAAGAATTTAGTACCAACTATTTTACAAGAATATTTCAAAATTATTGAACAATGGGGTAGCAGATCTTTATGGATCAGTGAACCATCTTTATACTACTTGATACAATTTTTGGAAAAATGTGTGAATACTGATGAATTATACTCTATGATTGAACCACATTTAGAAGTAATAATTAAGAATGTCATTTTTACTTGCTTGTGTGCTAATGCGCAAAGTGTTGAATTGCTTGAGGATGACCCAGAAGAGTATACAAGACGTTACTTTGACTTGAACAGAGAAGGCTCAACAGCAGACGTAGCATCAACTGATTTCATTTTTGTAGTCGGGGAAAAACGCCCTGAACAAGTGGCTAAAATTCTTCCATTTGTTAATGAAATTTTCAGCAATTTTGCATCAAATCCTTCTGATATTGATACGGTTTATAAGCAAGAAGGTGCTATGAGAGTTACATCCACTTTATTCTCTTTCTTAAGTTCATCGAATGAACTGGAAGGCATTTTCAGTCACTACATTATTAATATCTTATCCCAAAAACAATACCCCTATTTGGTTGCAAGAGCTCTAGAAACAATTGCGATGTATGCTAACAGTTTTCAAGATATGAACACCTTGTCAAAAATATTTGAATTAACTTACAATAATTTTATGGAAAGTGATGTCATTCCAGTACAAATTGAAGCAGCAGATGCATTAAAATCTCTAATCATATCTAACCCAGATATTCATCAACATATCTCTTCACAAGTTCCAGGAATTATGGAAAAACTATTAAAGTTATCCAAAGAATTTGAAATTGACATTCTTTCAGAAGTTATGGAATCTTTTGTTGAAAGATTTGCTGATGAATTGACCCCATTTGCTGAAGACTTGGCAAGAAACTTGTGCGAACAATTTATTCAAGTTGGTCAAACTTTATTCGAAAAATCTGGATCTACTTACACTAGTGCTGATCAAGACCAAGAATTACAATTGATAGCTTTATTACAAACAATGACAACCATGGTTATGTCAATGAATAAAGTTTCCTTAATTGATATTTTAATCCCAGCTGTTAGGTTTATCATAGTTAATGCACAGATCTCATTTTTGACGGAAGCCATTGATTTATTGGATTCATTAGCATTATCATCGATTGCACTATATAATCAGTTCACTCCAGCTATCTGGGAAGCTGTTCATGATATATTAGATTCTTTCCAAACATATGCTTCAGATTACTTTGAATCCTACCAAATGTTTTTCGAAACTGTAATTTCTCATGGTTTCACACAAGATACAACATATTTAGAACCATTTTTACAAGTTTTAGCTACAGAAATTGAAGGTGAGGCCGACTACAACGTAGCCAGTGTAATGAATGTTTTGGTTATCTATGCACTTTCATTAAAAGATATTCCATTATTTGAACAAGCTTTGAAGGCGTCTGCCAATGAAGAATTAGATTTAGAAGATACAGAAATTATAAAAATATTTTTGGCTAACTTATATGTGAAACCAATTGAAACATTACAAATCACAGAAAAAACTAATACTACTTTAACCTTGTTGCAAAAATGGTTCGATCACAAATTCACTAGTGTATTTGGTATCAAATTGCAGATCGAAGCAATTTTAACATTGTTTAAGTTATCTGATTTACCAAGCTGTATTAGTGGGTTCATCCCTCAGTTCGCTGATAAGTTAGTCACATTAACTGAAAAGTTACCAGAAGCCATTAGAAAACGAGATGCTATGGCTAAAGGAGAAGAAGGTTTCGATGACTTGTTAGAAAACCCAGAAGACGAGGATTATTTTGAAGGTTATGAGGATGACATGAAGGAAACTGTCCTAGATCAAGTCAATTGTTTCCAAGAAATTAATAATCTATTCAAGGAATTACAGGCCACGTCTCCTGCCAGATATGAGCAAATCGTTGGTGCATTGAGTGAGGAAAAAAGAAATTCATTACTAGTTATAATGGATTTTGTCTCTCAAAATTAGACTATTTTTTGAAGATATAAAAAAATAAAATATTAAATAAAAATGGTGTCATATAAATAATTATACATAGATCTTGTTTTACTCCAAATAAAATACTATTGTGATTATATTAAATTTCGATCAAAATTTAATCAAAATAAACATTCATCGATTGTGTCTTTAGGAATTATATGTATTGAACAATTTTGAATATCATTGTTTCCAAAAAGTGGAAACGTTCTTGTTTCACTCTAGCATATCAAAGGGACTTTAAATTATAAACCAACAATGCACATCATATTTAAAGCCCAAGTTAATCGTTAAGAGCATAACACGACATTCCCAATATGTCAAGTATAGTAATGCATTGCTGTTGTGTGTATCGATCGAAATGTTGCTCTTACAGAATGAAGAAGTCATAGCTGACGAAACTTGAAAATTTTTGAAATTTGCGATGAGCATCGATTTTTTGTAAAAGCTGGAAAAAAAAAAATTTATAGTGTATAATTGCAAGATTAGAGCATGGAAGACTTATATATATGAGGGTTAAGTATACCATGTTTTAATTAGGATTCAATCTAATTTTGATTATACTTAAGAAAATTAAATATATACAAGGGAACTTTTGTGATTTTTATTGATACTTTATTTGTTAGATCAGCGTCATAGACTCCTCTACGAACAGGAAAAAAACATCAAGATCCCATCATGTTAATTCAAGGTTCACCAATTGTTCTATCAAGATACGATCCTTCGGGACAATACCTTGCATCTGTTACTGTTGAATTAGATAAACAACGTGTTTCAGTTGAACCAACAAGTCCAACACAAAACTTTAGTTCTGATAATCAAACATATGTATACTTCGATGATGCTAACTTAAGAGTTTCAAGTTTAAAATGGACTCAATTGACCTCAACCGAGACATTATGTCTTTTAATTGGGTTGACTAATGGTGAAATCTGGGTATACTCTCCCTTATCAAATGAAGTGATCTTTAAATTATCAACTAATTATTCCTTTGAAATAAAGGACATGGATGTCTTGTCCGATAAGTTGTTCTGTATCGACGCCAATGATAATATATATGAATTTTCATTATCAGAATTTAAATTGGTTCAACATTTCCAAATTGAATCATGTGTTGCATTAAATAAAATTAGTTTACTTCCAAATAATCCAAGTCAACTATTAGTAGCTTCTCATTCTATCTTTTTGATCGACCTCATTACAAAAAATATTAAAATTACATTCCCGGGCCATATATCCCCAGTTAGCATATTAAAAGCATTAAATTCTGAATACATTCTATCAGGAGCCCAAGATGACAGATTTATGAATATTTATGACATGAATTCTGGTTTAATAAAGACTGTCTTAGTGGCACAATCTAATATTAATGAATTTTCGAACTCAAGTGAAAATGTCATTGCAATTATTACTGAAGATGGAAAAATTGAACTATTTGAAGATCCATTAATATCCACAACCACAAAAAGAAGAGGTAACAAATCAAAACAAGCTTCCAAAACCATTGTTTTCGAGTCAGAAAAGGATAAGACAATACCCGTTCTTAACCTACATATTAAAGGTGATCTATTGGATATCACCTGGTTACAAAATGCTACTGAGAGAAACTTCACCCAATTGAAATGGAAAGAACTTGATTCTAATCACGTAGAGAAGGTTAATCTTGGTCATGGAAATAGAAATATGTCAAAAGATTTTTCACTATATGGTAAAGATCTTGCTGCATCTACAACATACGCAGAAGGTAATGCTAGAGTTACTTCAGGTGACAATTTCAGACACGTTATGGATGTCATTAAAGATGTCGAACAAGAGGAAGAAGACAGGGAGAAAGCTGGGGAGGAAACCGGAGAAGAAACCTTGGCTGATAAATTAGAGGCCATTTCATTATCGCATCTAAAAAATAAAAAATCGAAAGACACAAAGGCAGGTATTGCAACAGGTACCTTCACTGTTATTTTATCACAAGCTTTGCAAGCAAATGATCATTCTTTGTTAGAGACTGTCCTCAACAACCGTGATGAAAGAATTACCAAAGACACAATTTTAAGATTGAAACCAGCACTAGCTGCTGTATTACTTGAGAGATTAGCAGAAAGAATTGCCAGACAGACTCATCGTCAAGGCCCGCTAAGTATATGGGTAAAATGGTGTTTAATTATACATGGTGGTTACTTAGTGACAGTTCCTAACTTAATTTCTACATTATCTTCTCTACACTCAACTCTGAAAAGACGCTCTGATTTGTTACCAAAATTGTTAGCATTAGGAACTAAACTAGAATATGTTTTGGATACAATCGAGGTTGAACAAAATGAAACACTGGAAGAATATGAGTTCTCAGCACAACAAGTAATTGTCGAAGAAGAAGATGAAGAATACGTGGAATATAATGAAGAATTAGATGATGCAGGTCTCATTGAAGACGGTGAAGAAAGTTATGAAAGTGAATCTGGGGAGGATGAATCCATGTCCGATGAAGAAGAGGAACATAAGAGATCTCATTCTAAGAACCCAGTTGAAAATGGTAATGTAAGCCAAGATGATGATGAAGACGAGGAAGGATACAGTGATGTAGAAATGTAATAAAACAAGATTGCATATATTTAAATTCCTTACAGATATAGAATTATATACACTTTTAATATAATATCAATTCGTAACGTATCAACACACTATTTCTAGTTGAATCATAATAACGAGATTATTGTGCATACATTGCAAGATGAACTGTATATAATGCATTGTGAACGATTCGAGTAAATGTCCATATCAATGAAGGTTTTTGTCAGTATTAATGTTGCGTTAACAAGAGTCAATTTTGATCTAGTAATTAATTGTATTTTATGCTGCCAAACTCCAGAATAATAATCACCAATGCAGAAATTACTGCAAGAGTAGCATTCAATCGAGAAGACATTCCAACACAAATTCCACAGACTTTGACTGAAACTTCGACAATCGAAAACTTTTCAACGTTTATCCTCTCTTTCTCTTTTGTTTCTCTTTTGTTCCTCTCTTAAAAGTTATCTTATCAAAACTGAAAATTCATAGTGAAAAATTTTTTTTGAAAATTTTTTATTTTGCGATGAGATGAGATGAGATGAGATAAGATGAGATGAATTAAAGATGAATTAAAGATGAATTGAAGTTATCGAAGTGTATTATGGATAATTACATTTGAATTATCTAAATTGTAAGTAATTTAACTCTTTTCTACTACCAAAGTTCTCCGAGTATTTTTCTTTCATTAAAGTATTAATGATCATTCATAACCTTCATTACCCATTTCCCATTTTCTATTTCGCATTTGTCATTCATTATCCATTTCACTGGGTTACTGATTGTTGGCTTCTACTACAGAAGGTTTTTATTGTTGTCTTTTCTTTTCTTTTTTCTTTTCTTAGTTGTAGTTTCAATATTTCGAACAAATTTTTACTATATAAAAGTGAATGAAAACTTAAATATTTAATTAATAACTTATTGCACATATCAAGTTTAATAAACGTATTTATTAGTTAACATCTTTGAGAATATTTATTTGAATTCTTACATATTTTCTTCTCGTCAAATATTTTGGGACTGGTCTTAATTCTTATCCTATCTTATTGCTAATGCTTCTTGTACTGATCGAACCATCAAACTAGAAATATCTTCATCTCTTACAAAAATGTCCACCGATAAACAATACATTTCATACAACAACGTCCACCAACTGTGTCAATCCACAGCTACTAAAATCAAGGAATTCAAACCAGATTTGATCATTGCTATTGGTGGTGGTGGTTTCATCCCAGCCAGAATCTTAAGAACTTTCTTAAAGGAAGAAGATGCCCCAACTATCAGAATTTTCGCCATTATTTTATCTTTATATGAGAGAATCGCTGGTACTGATGTTGAAGAAGCTGGTGTTAAGGTTAACAGAACCCAATGGATCGATTACGAACAATGTAAATTAGACTTAGTAGGTAAGAACGTTTTAATTGTTGATGAAGTCGATGACACTCGTACAACTCTACATTATGCCTTAAACGAATTAGAAAAAGATGCAGTTGACCAAGCTAAGGCTAAAGGTTTAGATCCAGAAGATCCAGCCAACAAAACCACATTTGGTATTTTTGTTCTACATAACAAATTAAAACCAAAGAAGGCTGAATTACCAGAAGACATGATCAAGGATGAAAGACGTTATTTTGCTGCCAGACATGTTCCTGACGTCTGGTTAGCTTACCCATGGGAATCCACTGATATTGTTTATCACACAAAAATGGCAATTGAACAAGGTAATGATGTATTTTTACCATAATTATATCAACTTGCATGAAAAAGACCCACATTGTTATTTCATATAAACATTATTGTACATTAGTTTTTTAAAAAAGATAATCATATCTAAATAATAAGTTATATTTGTTTTTTTTTTTTTTGCATTGGATGATTTTATTATATTTTTGATATCATATTATATATATTTCGAAAAATATCTAGTTTTGAACCTAACCTTAGATAAACATCTCATTAAACTTTATTCATTAGTATTTACGTAGTACATAATATTGTTCTAGATAGTTAAAGTAACGATGTATCCACTATATCATGGTTTTTACATTTATATTACAAGGAGAAATACTAAAGGTTCAAATTTGGGATCATTATTTATTACTCTCTTAAAAATATAATTAATAAAAAAGTGTTTGAAAACTTCTTTCTGAGGTGTGAATTGTATGTTCAAATGAAAGAAATTGTTATGCAAATTAGAGTTAAAATATAATTCTCTCAACAATTTGACTAAATAGTATTGTGTGTTTATGTTTGTGTTTATGTTTATATATTATTTTTATTGTATTATTATGTTTCCTTTCTATTTTGCTAATAAATTTTAGGCAATCATATAGCACCCAAATAATCTTCTTTGATACTACCAATAGCATGAATAGAACTAACTTGACTGATGCAACCTTCAATTTTTACACGAACTCTACTCTTTATCGTTATAACATCCTCCGAACTTTGATAAGAAGGTGGGTTAGAACCTGCATTAAATATTAAATCTTGTGGCATCAAATGTTTAGTCACAAAGACTTTCATTGGACCCACTTGTGCTTCGAAACCGTGTTGTGAACATGAGACAACTGTACCATCCACAACCTCACCTTTGAATGGTTTAAAAACGATTGCTCTATATTTAACAGTAAACTCTGCTGAACCATCTGTTGGTAAAATTCTACCACGTTCAATTTCAATCTTATCATAATCTAATACACATAAAATATAACCAAACTTACCTGTACAAGAGCCTTCAACTTCTTGTAATAATTTGGTTTTCAAATATTGTTTCATACGTGGACCAAAAAATGATGGATGCAAAATGATATTAAGGGACAAATCTTTTATAAAAAACATTATTATTTTTATTATTATTATTATTACTATTACTATTGTTACTACTATTATTATTACCACTTGTCAATATGTTAATTTATTATCTGATTTTCGATAGTGCCTTTTGCTATACAAGTGTATCAATTGGTCGTCAATTTCCAGTTTTTATATATCAATTGAAATAGCCATGTAACTGTTGAACAGAAGAATATTACTTTCTGATATCGGAATCCTGTTTGTTTTTTGTATAATAACAACAAAGAATTGACTAAAAACATATTTCAACATAGTATTATGTTTCCAATTCTTCTGTTATTTTTTTTTTTTTCATTTTCACTTTCTGCTTTCCGAAATTGAAATCTCGAAATGTTCAGCAAATATTCGTGTATAATGATAATTGACCCTTGTAATAAGATCTCTCTCTCTCTATCTGACATAAAAGGACGATTGGAAGGTCAATTGGTGATCGAACAGACAATAGTATTACTACATTTAATGTCAATCAGGACAGTTTCCTCAATGTAACAAGAGTTATAGGTTCTTTTTTTTTTTTTAATTATTATTTTATTAAAAATTATAAAAAGTGTATCATTAATCTACAATCAATTATGTTTTGAAATTGAGAAATTTTAAATAACTATATTACATGAATTTAGATGAAATAATTCGAGCAATGCTCCAACTTGTAGAAAATGCATTTGTAAATTTATTAATAGGCGTTTCAATATTTTGGGGGATCACGTCTGATTAATGTCAAGTTGATTTTGTAATTTACTTTGCTTCGAATTATTTTAAAGTTTTGCCAGGGCTTGTGTTTTAGTGTATCAATTACTTTTCAGTAAATTAAAATACGTATCTCATTTTGCTTGTAGTTATATTCTTTCCTATATTATGTTTTATAATTACAAGTCATTAGGTAATCTAATCCTTAATTATTATCCTTAAGTGTTTTTAAATTGTTTTTTTTTTTTGTTTTTTGAGAAAATTATTTGATATCGTTATGTTATATCATTAAAATGTTTTATTTCTTATAAGGGTATTTGTTCATAGAACTTGCTTTTAAAATTGAAAAAATCATTTTATGTTTATACCCTAAAAGTTCTTTGAACGATCAGTATACAAACGTGGAGTAATGTTCATTGCCATTAATTCTTGGAATAATAATTTGGCAGCATATGGAATCTGGATTTGATAAATATCGATCTTATTATCACATCCTTTACACTCAAATTGATTATGGTTTAATTTGGCGATGACTGTCATTAACCCACAGATACCACAAACATGTACTCTGAAAGCATCAGAAGCTTCCATTAATCTTTCCTTTAAGAAAGCAGCAGCACCGTGTGCGATCATACAGTCTCTTTCCATTTCACCAAATCTTAACCCACCATCTCTTGATCTACCTTCAACAGGTTGTCTTGTTAAAACTTGCATTGGACCACGAGCTCTAGCATGAATCTTATCGTCTACCATATGTCTTAAACGTTGGTAATATGTAGGACCAAAGAAAATTTGAGCCATTAATTTTTTACCAGTGTGACCATTGTACATAACTTCAAAACCACGAGATTGGTAACCATGTTCACGTAATAATTTAGAAATACCTTCAACAGTAATATCTGTGAAAGGAGAAGCATCACCTTCATTACCTGATAAAGCAGCAACTTTACTTAACAAACATTCGATTAAATGCGCGACTGTCATACGAGAAGGAATAGCATGTGGATTAATAATTAAATCTGGCACGATACCTTCTGCTGTGAAAGGCATATCTTCTCTACCATATGTGATACCGATGGTACCCTTTTGACCATGACGAGAGGCAAATTTATCACCAATTTGTGGAACCTTAGTTGTTCTTACACGAACTTTGACGAATTTCAGACCATCTTGATTGGTAGTAACTAAAACTTGATCAACGATACCATTTTCGGTACTTCTTAATGGTGTAGAAGCATCTCTCTTTGAGTGATATGCTGTTCTTTGACCTAATTCTTCTTCATCAGGTGAAATTGGAGTTGTTTTACCAATAATAATATCTTCACCAGATACTCTAACACCAGGTGCAATTAAACCATCGTCATCTAATTTATCATATGAACCATGTTTCATTCTAAGAGTATTTGTACGTTGTGGTTTCTCAAAAGTTTCTGTAATTGACATACCATATTTCTTTTCTTGATCCATGTAAGATCTGAAGAATAAAGATCTAAACAAACCACGATCGATAGAGGATTGATTCATAATCATAGAATCTTCTTGGTTATAACCTGAGTAACATGCAATAGCGACGATGGCATTTTGACCAGCAGGAAGTTCTCTGAACTTCAAATATTCCATAGCACGAGTAGTACCTAAAGGTTTCTGTGGGTAGTATAAAATGTTGGCCATTGTATCCATACGAACGTTGTAATTGGTTAAGAAAACACCCATAGCTTGTTTACCCATCGCAGATTGGTAAGTGTTACGTGGGGATTGGTTATGATCAGGGAATGGAATAATGGAAGCTGCAACACCTAAAATCATCGATGGATGAATTTCACAATGCGTAAATGTAGTAGCATGATGTACAGCTCTAATACGTTTAGCGGTATCCGTTTCAGCATCATCTTTAATCTCTTGCTCTTCTTGAATAGGATCTAAATCTTCGGGTTGCATAGCAATCAAAATAGATTCTTCTTCTTCAGCATCGATATATTCAACTAAACCTTCATTTAATAATGAAGTCCATGTATATTCCTCGGCATCTTCAAACCCACCTTCTATATCTTGGTACTCCGTGGCCATTAACTTGGCAACGTGACCTTTTCTAACTCTTAACTCCTTGTGGCCTAATTCTTCATCATCATCGACAATAAATAATGGTCTGTATACTCTACCAGCATCTGTAAAAATCTTTAGTTCCTTTTCACGGATATCTCTGATCATAGACACTTCTGGGTTAATATCACCTTTTCTTCTTAAAGTTCTTAAAGTTTCCATTAATCTTGCAGGGTTTCTGTGAACACCGTGCCAAACACCGTTAACAAAAACTCTTGTGGCATCAGGAGATTGATGAGGAACATAATCTTCTAGTGGTTCCATACCCCATTCACTTAAGAAAGTAATAATAGGCATTGGATCGGTACCAACAGATATACATGACATTAATGATAAGTTCTTAACCAAACCACAAGCTTGACCTTCTGGAGTTTCAGCAGGACAAACCAAACCCCAATGGGTGTTATGTAGTTGACGAGGTTTAGCTAATTTACCATCTCTACCAATCGGAGTGTTAGTTCTTCTTAAATGTGATAAAGTTGATGAGTAGGTATAACGGTTTAAAACTTGAGAAACACCAGCTCTAGAAGTCATGGCCTTCTTTTGTTCACCCCAATTACCAGTGGCCAAAGCGTACTTCAAACCAGAGGTAATTGTCTTAGCATTTATAGCTAATTTCATGTTGAAATCATTAGCTTCTTCTACTGTTCTTTGCATGTAACGGAAAATATCTTTTGTTAGTTTTCTAAACAAGGTTTTGAATAATTGACCCAACAAAGGACCTGCTAAATCTAATCTCTTCTTACCGAAGTGATCACGATCATCTTGGTCTTTACGATCTAATGCACATAATAGTAATCTATTAATCATATAACCTAAGAAGAAAGCTTTTCTACTTTCAAAACCTTCCAGTTGTGTAATATGTGGTAAAAATTCTTTTTGTAAAATATCCCTTGCATATTGAATTCTCTTTTCCTTCTTGATACCTAAAGCAGTACCACGACGACCGATGAAATCTAAAGCAGTTTCACGATCTTGGATAACGAAACCATCTTCAACACAAGGTTTTAACATTTCTAACATTTGCCAATCGTTGACATCGTAACAGATGTGTTCTAAGATTTCACCATCTGGAATGATACCTAACGCTCTGAAAATAATGACAATTGGGATATCTTGCTTAATGTATGGTAATGTTGCTTTGATTGTTCTTGCGGAACTACTTTCTCTACCGTATAATTTCACTTGTAATGTACTAATAAATCTGGAACCTTTCTCTAGGGCAGATCTGATTTCTGCAACGTGGGAGATAGGAGAAGGAGCAGCTTTTTTGAAAACTTGAACGATATTACCAGCAGAACGTTCTTGTGCAATTAAAACTTTTTCAGAACCATTAATGATGAAATAACCACCCATATCGAATGGGCATTCTTTCAATTTATATAGATCAGATTCAGTTGCATCACTCAAGTAACAATTCTTGGATCTTAACATTATAGGTAGACGACCAATGAAGACCTTGTCATTTTCACTATCTTCTTCACTTTCCTCAGCAATCAAATTATATTTTAATTCTCTACCAGGGACATCGGTAGCTTCGTAAGTTCTTTTATTGACATCGACGAATAAACCAGAAGAGTAAGTTAGATTACGTAAACGAGCTTCCTGTGGATACAATGCATGTGTCACACCGTCTGATTCGTTGACCATAGGTTTTGTAACGTAGATTTTACCAAAACTGATTTCGTACTTCCTACTTATATTATCTGATTCTGTTGTATGTTGAGCCAATTGTTCCAAAATCAACGTAGAGTCCTCAGAGATGATGTCTTGCAAAGTGTAGTCAACAAATTGGTTGAAAGAGTCTAATTGTTGTGATACCAGACCTTTTTCACGAAAAAAGGACGATATGACAGTCCATGAATCCTCTGCTGAAATTGGAGCATTTTCATCTTCAAACCCATAAGGATCCTCGTCAGCATAGTATTCTTCACCTTGGGACATGATTTCTAATATTCTTTCAGTTGTTGTTTGTGTGATGCAAAATAATTATTGGTATATAGTTCCCCGAATGTGTGTGTGTGTGTGTGTATGTGTGTGTGTGTATGCGTATCAGAGTATGTATCTTTTGTAGACTGGTATAATTATATATATATGGATATATATCTAATGCCTTCAAAGAGAATTAATGTATTTAGATTAACCTTTAACCACACGTAGAATTATAACAAATAAAAAAAAAAAAAGATATGTACCCAAAATAAGATAATAAAAAAAAAAGGCACTGGCAGGTGTATAAACTAGTCACAACCGTCCACGAATTAGAATAAAGAACTGTTGGTCTCCTTTAAGTAAAACTTTCAGAAAGTGTTATAATACAGTATGATGTGATACACTGTGTACATATATATAATATATATATAATATATAATATATAATATATATAAAGGTTTGTGTTATTACTAGACTATGTTTTTGTGAGTTCATTACAAATACATTTAATTAATAAATAAATTTTTAATAAATTCTTTAAAGAGAGAGAGAGAGAGTTACACAAAAACACAAAAACACAAAAAATGAAGCCGCCGGGTAAAAAAAAAACAATTGTTTCTTGTTTTTTGGAGGCTCTCTACAATGATCTCTTAGTGGGAAATGTCATTCTACCAGTGGAGTGGAAAAGAAAAAGCGTGTGTCGTATAACATGATAGCATACTATTTACCACGACAACAGTTACCCCGCTCCAGGTTTGCCGCCGTCGTCCTCCTCCTGGGGCCGTTCACATCACTATCGACGAATTCGGGCTCTCACTTTTTCAAATGAAGAAAACATGGCCTCTAAAATAAGAATAAAGAATATATATATATATACACAATCGCATTTTAATGGGCATTGAATTTTGGTTAAAATATTATAATATATATATATATGTGTTTGTTGGATGGTAGTCATCCATTGTTAAATCAGTTGTTCTGAAAAAAAAAAATTTAGTTCCAAAGTTTTAACTAGTGCATGCTGAGAAGTAATTGCCCCCAATAACTTCAAAACGATGACGGCTCTATTGAAAAATACATATGGTTCGTTGGGTATTGTGTTGAAAAATATTGGTTTATGCAATGGTTTTAAATTCATAAGAGGTTTGGCTACTATCAGTGATCCATCTGTTGATGTTGTGAAAAAAGATGTTGAGGCTGTCTCTGAGAAGTTGGGTGAAAATGTTAGTGGTGGTGGTAATGGTAGGTTCAGTTCAAAAGTCATGAGACTCGCTCGTGAAAGTATTGCTGAGGGGAGACCTCATTTCAGGGTGGGTGGCAAAGAACTGTATTTCCCAAAGGCAAGGGTTATTTTGTTGAGACCTAACTCGAAACATACCCCATATCAAGCTAAGTTCATTGTACCAAAGTCTTTCAACAAATTGGATTTAAGAGACTATTTGTATCATATTTATGGATTGAGAGCAATGAATGTCACTACACAGTTGCTGCATGGGAGATACACGAGAGTTAATGCAGGATCACCAAGATACAGAGGACCGCAGATTAAGAAAATGACGATAGAGATGGCCGAGCCTTTCATTTGGCCAGAAGAACCTCAATCACAAGAAAATCCTTTGTGGGATGCACCACTATTGGAAGAACTACAAAAGTACAGAGAAGAGAATGTAGGTTTGGCAATTGGCTCGGATAAGTTTAAACCAGGGACTTCCTTCGGGGGTGCTTTGGGTCCTTATAAACCTGTGGCCCAAGCATTCGTGCCAAAATTATTAAAGAGAAGACTGAAGAACCAAAAGCAAAAAACTAAATTACAACTGGATTATATGAAAAATCAAATAAAATTGAACGAATTTGTAAATAAATAATAATAATAAAACAAAAGAATAATATTAGCAAGCAGATTGGAAATGTTTTTTGTATATGATAAATGTTAGACATTTCCTAATTGGCACTTTTTTTGTTTGTAAATAGTCATTTATGTATAATGTATAATCAATAATATATTATACGAATAGCAACTTCAGTCTATATTCAACAGGTCATCAATAAAATAACATGATAATTACAATCAATTTTTGTTTCTTTATTTACATTTCACAGTTACATATATATATATGTAGATTTAAATTTCTCTAATATTCGCTAGTTAATCTACATAATAATTTAACTGTCTCTGCAGGAGAGGAGATCCAAAGTGTGCAGCCAGCTAATCTGGCTTTGACGTCATTGGCTAATCCAGATGGATTGAATTGATCACCAACATGCAATGTTTCGTATGGTTTAATTGGATTATTTGGGGAATAAAAATTTTGTAAAATCCTTACCCCTAAATCTTTACCACCAATATCACACCAAACGTCACTACCACCATCGAAACAACTAAATTGCACTCTGGTAGCTGGCTTATAGGATTCCAATGTATTTTGTAAAGTTAACACAATCTCTTCTAATTGTTCTCTGGTCAACTTGACACGGACAGTTGTACCTTTAGAATGGTCAAATTTCTCACCTGGTACTAAACCAACTGCTCTGCGCTTACGAATTAAAACAGTTTCAGGTGGAAGTTTTAAAGTCTCTTTCAAATGAATCAAAGTTTCTTCAGCAAAGTTCAAAGTGAGATCCATATCAGATTCTTCCCAAGTTCTCATCTCTGGTAATAACCAAACTTCTTTATCAATAGGCTTGAACCCAAATTCACCTGTTGTTGGGTTCTCATAATATTGGAATAAATAGTTTGATTCACCACCCATCACTGCTAAATTACTTTTTTGTTCTTGAGAAAGAGAAGTTGAACTATGTATCGCAACCAATAACCCATGAAGTCTTTCTTGATATTTGACAGCCTCATCATAACCAGCTGCAGTACAGATACCTACTCTAATATTAGATTCCAGTAGTCTGACCATGTATGGAACCACTGGATCTGAATCCACCAAAGATCCACCGTCTTCATAAAGTGTAACATCCCCATCAAAAGTAACCAATTTCAAAGTATTGGTATTCAATCTTTTTTGTTTAATAAACTGGAACACTTGAGCAGTGTTCAAAACATGTCTAATATCATTAAAACTTGGAGCGACCATTCTACGTTCAGAGATTGCACGTTTGGAATCTTCCCATAAGAATGCTTCCTTTAATGGTAAAGGTGTAAAAAATGGGCCAATGGTGGGAACCAATTGTTTCAATCTTGATTTTTCGATAATCTCGTATTGTTTGACAAAATTGAAATCTTCATTATCCAATAAACCATTCTTCTTATCACATTCGATCTTCTTATCAATCAAATCTTCGATATCTTGAAAGATTTCTGCATATTGTCTTCTAACTCTTTCGGTGGTACCATCTTCTTTATCGTGGGACACAGCATGTAAAACAAATGGAGCAGCTAATAAACCTTTTATCCAGTCTATGAATTCATCTTTACGATGCGCCTTTAATTGGTATTCTACTCTATATCTAGATGACATTTATAATTGTTCTGATTTCTTTAAATTGTGATTATTTCTTTAAATTGTGATTATTTCTTTAAATTGTGATTATTTGAGTGTTTATTATCACAACTTTAATGTATATACAATTATACCTTTCAGGATCAATTGAACCAGCATTATGAATCTTGTTCCATTAAAATAATATGTTGTAAATGAAGTACATAAGATTGAACATTCTTTGCAATTCAGGTTACATTTTCAATTTCTGATAAATCTGAACCCCATAATTAATATCAGTTGATCTCCGAACTACAGCACACATTCCCGCGGAGTTTTGACTGTCCGTTGTTTTTTTTTTCTTACACTTCTTCTTCCTTCTGCCGTGAGAGACTCTCTTTTTTTCCCCTAAACTGATTCGTGTAACATGATGAATGTGATTTAATTTAGCGACACACATCTGTCGTGTCACTAAATGTGGGATTTGTAACAGTAGACGGTGTTTGTTTCTTCCTATTATTCGATTTATACATAATGTTATATATTTATATTTGGTAACAGAACCAATGGAAGATCTTCTTTAACTTTTTGCTGGAATGTTCAGGTTAATTGGAATTTATAATTTAAACAAATTATACAAAAATATAATAATCACACACGAACATACAAACTTTAGTTGTGGTTAAGAAAAATAAAAAGGAAGAGGATTTATACACAAAAATGGAAGACAAGTATAACGAAACTGAGCATTTAGAGAATGTAAAAGAGCACTCGAGTCAGGAAGGTGATCATTCCGATTTAGGTGGGAAACCGTATGATGCATCAAAGCCAATTGAAAACTTAAATATTAACCAGCCTACTGTCGACGACAATGAAGAAGAAATGAAAAATATAAGTTTATCACAACCTACATCTCCACAGGCCCAACATAATTCAGGATATGATTTTGGCAATCAAGATTACTATAACTTGGAATCAAAGACAGAATATGCCCCAATTGTTTCTTTTGAAGAGAAATTTCCAATTGAAGGCTATGAAAATAAAAAACATTTTTGGTCAAAGTTAAACGATTTACCTTTCACCATTTTTTTCATTCTTGTTCTTTTAGGATTTATTACTGTTGCAGCACTTACTTTAAGATCATGGGCCCAGGTTTACTCTTCGACTGGCTCCGGTATTTATACCTCTCAGACATCAGGAACTTTAAACACAAACTCAGCGATTCTATTGGTTTTTGTATGTGCGATTGCACTAGTCCTTGGTCTTTTAGGGTTGTTAACTTGCTATAAATTTCCTAAATTTTTCATTTATGCAGGAATGTTGGTCAACATTTTAACTCTGTTGGGGACGGCTATCATGTACATGTCATTGAGATATTGGTCAACAGGTATCATTTTCTTAGTCTTCACATTCTTCACAATCTGGTGTTATTGGGGTATGAGGTCAAGAATACCTTTGACCGTTGTTATTTTGAAAACAATTATGGAGGTTATAACAAAATTACCACAGATTATATATGTGCAAATTATTGGTACATGTATGTTAACTGCATTTGGGTTTCTTTTTTCAACCGTTGTTGTATCAACGTACATCAAGTACGATCCAAAATCCGCAAATGCAGGTTGTGATGTTTCAGGTGGTGGATGTTCATATTCAAAACTGGTAGGAATATTGGTATTTGTTTTTTTCAGTGGCTATTACATTACTGAAGTGATTAGAAATTGTATTCACGTAACAGTTTCTGGTATATATGGATCTTGGTATTATTGGTATAATGTTCCTAATGCATTTCCAAAATGGCCAGCTATGGGATCTTTTAAAAGAGCACTAACTACATCTTTCGGCTCAATATGTTTTGGATCTCTGATAGTAGCTATCTTAGAAACAATTAAAGAAATAATAACACTATTAAGACAGAGTTCGCAATCAGGTGATTTTTTTGGTGGCTTTACGAACATTATGTTTATGTTCTTAGACTGGATCATCTCATTTTTACAATGGGTTGCACAATATTTTAACCATTACGCATATTGTTTTATTGCACTTTATGGTAAACCTTATTTAAAATCAGCAAAGGATACATGGTATTTATTGAGACAAAAGGGTATTGATGCATTAATTAATGATAACTTGATAAATGCAGCTCTGGGCTTTTATACGTTATTTGTTGCCTATATGTCGACACTTTTTGCCTACTTATATTTAAGATTCACTACACCATCTTATAATGAGGGAGGAGCATTTAATTTTTCTTTAACTGCTTTCTCATTTTTAATTGCTTTACAGATTTGCAATGTTACAACAGAATGCATTAGATCTGGGACAGCAACATTTTTTGTATCATTGGCCAAAGATCCTGAGTTGTTCTTAAACAGTAATCCAGACAAATTTGAAGAGATATTCAACGCATACCCTGATGTGTTGGATAAATTACACACAGTGTGAATCATTATAGAAAACAAGATTGTATATTTTATAAATATATATATATATAAATGGAATATATTAACAGAATGGTTTATTTACATGGAGTTCATTCTGTAACTTCATGGCAAACTAAAATTGTTGTTATGTAAAACAATTTGATTGATGAAGAACACTCTTTTAAATTATTTTTCCAAGTCTTTATTTACCTTTTCCACTAAATCTTTGAATTCAGTGGATTCATTTGATACAAATTCTTTAATCTCTGCTAAACCTACACGGGTACCTGCAACTGTACCAAATAATGCATCACCAATCAGACTTTCAGTCTTAGATTTAATTCTTGAAGCACTTAAACTTAGTTTCGTTCTTAACAGGTCAGAAGTTTCCATTGAAAATGCTTCATCTACTTTCTTTAATAACTGTTCTTCTGTCACAATAAATTCATCAGATGCATGATATAATTCAATCAATTTTTCTAATTTCTTTTCTTTTGCTTTAAATAAAATTGCATCTCGATTGTATTTTCTTTTCATATCTAACAACTCTTTTTCTTCTGGTGTTCTCAATCTCATAAGAGGTTCGTTGATCATTTTTTCCAATGTTGGAATTGTCAAATCTGAACTTTTATCCTTTTCTAATTCCTTTAGATAATCTTTCTTGTCTTGCTCTAATATCATCTGCTTCTTCTTTAGCAATGCTTCTTGTTGAATCAATCTTTCTTCTTCGTTACGAAAGGCTTCCTTTAAGTAATTCCTACGCAACTCAGCTTTTGCTGCCTTAATTTGTTGTTCTTTTGAATTTAATTGTTTTCCGTCTTTTGGTAAAGGGACTGTTTTTGCAATCAATTCTTCAACATCAAGGAATTTCGGATCAAGTTGCACTCTTCTAGAACCCTTTGGATGTAGCACCGATTCAGCATAACCCTCACCATTTTTACCAGTAACCTTTGGTTGAGTTAATTTCTTAATGAGTTCTGTTTGCTTGGTAGTTGGTTTCTTTAATATATTTCTAGTCACAGGCAGGACACCACTCTTAAACCCATATTTTGCAACACCTTTCCCCATTTTTCCTTCAATGTTTTCTTTCCTTATCCTATTTTTGGTGTTCTTGCAAAAAATTAAATTGTAAGAGTTAGGTTACTAATGGCAGCATTTAATATTCCAACTTATATAACATATAATAATAATTCAATAGTTAAAATATAATGGATACCTTATCTGACTTAATATTCTATTTGAATATTGTAATCTTATGTATTTTTTTTTTTCGTTCTTACTTTGAAGTAATACAAACTTTAAAGCTTGCTTCCGGGTAAAATAGTGTACCATGGTGATTGCAATGGCTTAATTAGATTAGACGAGTGCTATTAAAGTATATTTAACAAATAATGTAACTTATTCAGTAAATGATGTTATTAGTGAATTGTAAAATATCTATAAGTATTAAAATAAGATATACAAGCTTATGTATGCATATATGTACGCGAGATGGAAGGTTGCGTCCAATAGCCAGAATAAGAATTCTTGAAGAATGCACTTGGATCGATATATATATATATGCGAATATTATAATTTACCATGCTCTTTCAAGGCCTTTATTGTTGCCTCTACGATGGCCTTATGCTCTTCTTTATGTACACGCTCTTCGTACTCTTGTAAAGTCTCTTCTCCTGGTATTATTTCTAATTTTTTGACTACTAGAGGTTCACCTTTATCGACTTCTTCGATCACGTAGTGAACCATACAGCCTGCCTCCAAAGGTTTATTTTGTTCTTGACATTGTTTCCAAGCTAACTCTATTGCATGAGTAGTTCCATCAAATGCTCTTGGCAATGCGGGATGTAAGTTTATTATCGGTATGCCATTGATCTTGCTTAAAAAAGTCTCCCCCAATATTAATAACCAACCGGCACAAACAATCAAATCAGGAGACTCTTTATTGACTATTTGTGATAATTCTTCTTCGAATCTCAACCTTGCCTTCTCTCTATTCAAAAGATCATTCTTGTCTATATTTTTATTGAATTGATATAGGGAATGGATGGTGGTCGGAATACCATTAATTTGTGCTCTTTTCAAACCATAAGCATTTTTACTTGATGATATAACTAAACTGATCTCTATATCATTAAACAGGCCATCATTTTTAGCATCTATGAGAGCTTGCAAGTTTGAACCTGAACCCGAAATCAAAACGACTATTTTAGCCATGGTGTTATGCGATAATGATATTTGGCAGAGTGTTTAAGAGATGGTCCCCTTGTGGGGTCTAAAAATACATAAGTAAACTTGTAAGATACTCGACCTCAACCTTCACTTATATACATATATGTATATATATGATAAATTATCTAATTAATGTATTAGTGGGAGCCTTAGAGGAGTCAACAATTTCATCGAACTTAGAGTGATGAAAGAAATCGAAGCCAATTAAGGCTGCATGACTGTTTACCCGAACTGCTCCCCCTCCAGAAAGTGACTCTTATTGAAGTGCGAGTCAGCAAATTGTCACGTGATGCTGTCCAGAGTATGACAGGATTTTGTGCCAGGTGACAACGTGTCCAGGGGTTCACTGACACACATGGATCTGATACCAAAGTGTCTTCATTTACTTGTGGATATCTCGAATGTTACTTTATTGGCATCAAATAAATTGACATTCGAGAAGGGAATGGTGGGCTGAGAGTTTCTTTTTGTTTGTACTTCATTAGGAAGATTCGCAACTGCTAAAGCTCTGTTGGGTATGGTGAACTGCATTTAAGCATTTACTGTCGTTCTTGTTTGTATACAGTACAATCTATTAAATGTTAAGTTGTTTGTTTTTCTCTTTTTGAATAAATTTGACATGTTTGTCTTTTATACGCATACAGAGAGTTACGGTATTGTAATATGGTTGAGTGGATTGCCAGCAAGCGCAAAGAGTCTTTCTTCTACAATAAAATGTTTATTAATTTGTTATAAATTGACCATATTCTTGTCAATTTATACACTTACCATTGATATGTGATTACTAATAAGGTTTGTTGCTTGTCAGTTTTTACTTCTTTTTTGTATAATAAGGAGTTATAGTTAGGTTGTTTCACTGTCTCTTCATATGAAATAATTCAGTGGTATAACATAATTTTAATTGCAGTGTAAATAATGGCCAGAAAATATTGATCAAAGTATGTATCTGTTTAATATTTTAAATGTTTTCATTTTCCATATTTATTGATAATGAATTTGATGGAAGAAATCTAGTATCGAAATGCCAATTTAAATGAAGTATAGTAGAGATGTTGATACAATATTATTATCTCAATTCATTCAATATATCGACATGACATCTATAAAGCCAAGCAGATATGCTCCTGAAATATGGTACATGTCACTGTGATGATGGATATTGTATATGTGTATAATTTTAATATGCCGATACGGTGTCTCTAATCAAAGTATCTAAAATTTTATTACTATCAAGAGAACTATAACTGCATAATATTATCCCACTTACGGAGATGTGTGATCAGTTAAAGATATGATTTCATCAGTTACTTATTAACTAAATGAATATGCATAATTTGTTATCTAGAAGGAAAACCTCATTATATTACAATCATATTGCTCTTAAAAATAATTTATTACATGATACGATGTATAATATCAGTAATATTACAATGTTAAAATAACAATTAAGGATAACATTAAAAGCACATTATTATATTATCAATATCAAATTCTGCACTTCAGATACCAATATGTGGTATACTTTATTATTTCATTTAGCTATTACTTGATATACTAATTCTGAAGCTCTTCGTTAAATTTTTAAGAGATTATTAATTGACATTAGTTGTTTGGGGTACATTGTGTATTTCCTGTAATAAAGTACCACTACAAAAGCTTCGATGATCTTATATTCCAACACAAATATATAATTATCGCTTGAATATGACACAGAGATAAGAGCATGCTTTCTATACTCACCTATACACCGTAAATTTCTCCGATGCATTGGTAAATATGTATCTTCAAACAATGCAACAGTGGACAATATGTAATGTTTGGTGTAAGAAAATTCTAAAATGTCTGAGTTCAGCTTCTTATCAATCTTTGACAGAAAAAACCACTTGCACCAACGCTTTTGATTGTAATTCTTGAGACATGGAAGTCATGATACCTAACTCTATTTTGTAAGAAGAGAAACACTTAATTGATCTTTAACCAAGAATACAAAGTTCAAAGAATAGGGTAATCTCATGAACAATACTGATCATTTTAACTGTATAAATAAGTAGTTAAACCTTTAAAGCAACAATTCTAGCTGAAAATTTAATGGGTAGGAGTATTTTATAAACTGACTAAAGGTAGTGATGTAACATCTTCAATGAACAAATTCGACAACTTGGGGGTCAGAAGTTTCCCACTTACCATTTCATTTTCATGCTGCTTGTCTGCAGGTATAAGCGGCCGTAAAGAGAAAGTGAAATTTGTTAAATCGACATATTCAAATAAGGGCTGCTGCTCCAGCAGAAGCTATTCGTTATGGAGTGTATTTAGCTAAACCTACGGTGAATACCAATATTCTCTGATTGTGGTAAGTCGATTCATTGCCCAAGGATACAACCAGAAGAAGAAGTAATTTTTAATGTGGGACTAAATAGGTGAATGTAACCATGATATACAATAAGCTTATCGATAAGTTGAAAAGCAAATACTACAAGTGCTGCTACGCTGCGCACAACTTCGACTACGACAACTTCATGAAGTACTACGACCCGGACACCTTTGTGTACCAGTATGACTGGTATAACTGGCCCAGTGATGACGAAGAATATCAGAAATATGAGAAGGAAGAGATGAAGGACGAGGAAGCCAAGAGGCTTTCAGTGAAGAATGCCCTCACGTACCACCTCGTCAGAGGTATACGTTTCAGCTTCTACTTTGCGTACCGTTTGAGGCACTCTGGTCTCGAACTCAATGACCAGGTGTTCAGGGCCATCTCAGCCCGTTTCATCATGAGCAACTACCTAGACGACCCATTGATAGCGGAACACCGCCCATCGTGCATTTGGTACCCCAACATCCCAAAGAAGGAGACATGTCTAAAGCTAATAAACATTCATGAATTGTACAAATACCCTGTTGGATATATATCTGTGATTAATGATTGGGAGGATGTGTATATTCAATGCAATTTTAATGATCTTCCAGCTACAGATTTTGCAATAGCAGATATATACCACAGGGATTGGTTGCTTAATATATCTAAAAACAAGGTCATGGTATATGCTCCATTCGATGACGATAAACTTTCAACAAGTGTTAGCAAATTTCCTAATGAATATAAATTTAATGAAAGAGATAAATACAATCGTCCATTGTTTATGCGTCATATGTATCGCACTCAATTAACTTCATTTCACGGACCTTTAAGAGATATGGCCCTCGATTTGTTTAATGATACGAATGAGTATATCTTAGAAGATAGTAACGATATAACTGGGATAGGGACCCGTTTTGAGTATAAGCTTAACCGCCTTCAATTTTTTGAAATTGATAAAATCAACAGAGGCAACCTTGAGTACTACAGGTTGAGGCGCCCTTTTTGAGTATAAATTTGACCACCTTCGATTATTTGAAACTGATAGTATCAGCAATAGTGGCATTGAATAAAATAAGTTATGAAACTGGTCTGTTCCACAATAATAATTGAGATAACTCTAGATGAATATAATGCCGTTCATTTCTACAACATTGAAACTAAAGTTATTAATATTATACAACGTTTTATATAATCACTCTGGATAGCTGTCATTTAAGTTTGATCTTATTCGTTGCCAATTTCTTTATGTAACCATATGTCATATTCAAAAATACAAGACTAAATAAATATATAAATACATAATTAGAAATTTATGATCGAGGAAATAGCATCTCGCAGGACTACACTTAAAGCATAGACCTTGCATCAAGATACTCTTTGATTCAACATACACGGGCTTCGATGATTTTAACTTGCTCGTTTGCCTTGCTAACAATAGTGTAATGAGCACCATCCAGTTTGTTACTACCACGATTTATCCCAAGCTTCTTATTGACGTCCTTAAAATCTGCAGATGTCATTTCCTTGCCTGTTTCTTTTAAACGGAACATGTAATGTACCTCATCCACATTAAGGATTTGATACCTACTGCATGCCAGTGAAGAACGGTCAGAGTACGGATCTTGTTAATTTAAGACATATAGTCCATTGCTCGAGCAACAATTGTATATCTGTCATAGAGGAAGTTGATGCCGCCACATATAAAGTTAAGACGGGCTAAGTTCACACTTACTGTGACATTTGCCTTAGAAACTTTCCTTCATGCATTGCGAGACAACAACAGTCTAACATATCTTCTAGGAATCTTCCAGCACGATAATATCTGTATGCTCTATAGTAATTACTTGTTCAATATTGACGTTGTTAGTTGGCTTAGAGTATCTGATGCGATGTGAATATGTGATTCTCGGCTGATGATATATCTGTTTGATTTATCTCTCTAATGCTTATTTCTATGCCTTCCGATATATTATAGTTCTTTAGAAAAGACCTCATGTTTATCACCTTGTTTGGAGATGTTCATAAACGTTTAATTAGGTGTGTACTTCTTAATCTTATAAATAATGTTACATGTTGAACTACTCGAACGCTCAGTTTACGATATGGTTAATTATTAGCAACAGTGTTGTTGTAACCTTACAGAAGGACATTCTATGTTTCCTGACAACACTCCAGCAATATTAATGGTGGAAGGTCAAGTTCAAACATTTTTATCTTCAGAATTTTGAAAAATATCTTGAACACCAATATACCATACATGAACATTCGAATTAGAAGATATATAAGTTTTGTATTGTCCTTGCAACCATATATTATATAAATAAATTATCAAGTTAGAATCTTAAAAGAAACATATTCTTATTACATATGTACAATAGAAAATGGGTTATATAAAATAGATATGACAGATAGATACAATAATCAACATCTGTGTATCAGTATACAATACCCGAACTCGCAGTCCTATTAGACTAGCACAAACATCTGGACTGCTCATATTTGAAATTCTGCTTATGCAGCTGGCAACTCAATGAAGCTTGCTATGGCTTCAAAAGTTCATTCACATCAAGCTCCTCGAAATGGAACAGAGGGTGTTCGGTTGGCAGCTCCTTCTCTACCTCCTCGAGTGCTACTCGGATAGGGTTCTTCAACACAACTTCCTTCTCAAAGTCCATGTGCTTCAGGAAGAAGCCTCTCTCTCTTGCAAGCTGCATCTGGTGCTCGTATATTTCATCCTGCCCCAAAAATTTCGCAAACCTCGCAATATCGATGTCGGGAGTAATATTATTCACCTCCATGTAATACTTAAATATGTCTTTTGCTTCAACGCAACATGCCAACAGAAATGGATATTTCGTCTGAGGCATCCTCTCATAAAACCTTTGTTCACTCCACAAACCGAACGGAATAGGTGTGTTCCAATACAGCCAGAACGGCTTGTATTTTCTCACTAACGTAAAGTCGATCACTCCAGAGATCAACATGTTCGATACCGCAGATTTGCACACATAGTCGGGAAACTTCTCCTGGTTATCGATCACCATCACCGCAAAGGTGCTGCTCACCAATGCCCCATGTTTTGCATACTCGAAGTCTCCCAGCTCTATGTTGTAGTTCCCAACGTCCCCAGTATATGCAAAATACTTGTTCCACCTGGCCTTGTCTGCAATGCTGTCCATAGCTGTAGTTGGAGTCAGTTGTTCGTCAATTCAGTGTTGATGAGTTAGCTACTGGTCATGTATACATCTCACCATAACCTTAACCAGTTATGCCAACTGTAGGTTCATCTGGCTTGCAGTTGCTTTTATATCCCAATTGGCCTCGGTGCCTCGTCGTTCCTCGCGGTGCATTCGCCAATTGCAGAAGCCCACATGAAATTTGAAAAGATCTGGATCTCCGATTGACCTGGCTCTATAAAGCACTTCTTCAACTGCCATCTTGCTATATATTTATGGTGGGATAATGTCAGAGTTATTATACCTCACTCTTATGATATTGCATGTTGTTGTGCATTGCCAGAAGCTCACCCACAACTAACAACACTGCGATGTCTGACCAAATGATGATATACAATAAGCTTATCGATAAGATGAAAAGCAAGTACTACAAGTGCTGCTACGCTGCGCACAACTTCGACTACGACAACTTCATGAAGTACTACGACCCGGACACCTTTGTGTACCAGTATGACTGGTATAACTGGCCCCATGATGACGAAGAATATCAGGAATACGAGAAGGAAGAGATGAAGGACGAGGCAGCCAAGAGGCTTTCAGTGAAGAATGCTCTCACGTACCACCTCGTCAGAGGTATACGTTTCAGCTTCTACTTTGCGTACCGTTTGAGGCACTCTGGTCTCGAACTCAATGACCAGGTGTTCAGGGCCATCTCAGCCCGTTTCATCATGAGCAACTACCTAGACGACCCATTGATAGCGGAACACCGCCCACCGTGCATTTGGTACCCAAATATCCCAAAGAAGGAGACATGTTTGAAGCTAATAGAAATTCATGAATTGTACAAATACCCTGTTGGATATATTTCTGTGATTAATGATTGGGAGGATGTGTATATTCAATGCAATTTTAATGAAATTCCGGCTGCAGATGTTTATCTAGCATATATGTACAATAGAGATTGGTTCTTTGATGTATCCAAAGACAAGGGTATGGTATATACTCCATTTAATCACGATACAATTTCAACAAGTGTTAGCAAATTTCCTAGTGAGTATAAAATTGGAGAAAGAGCAAAATACTCTCGTCCATTGTTTATGCGTCATATGTATCAAACTCAATTTACTTCATTTCACGGACCTTTAAGAGATATGTCCCTCGATTTGTTTAATGATACGAATGAGTATATCTTAGAAGATAGTAACGATATAACTGGGATAGGGACCCGTTTTGAGTATAAGCTTAACCGCCTTCAATTTTTTGAAATTGATAAAATCAACAGAGGCAACCTTGAGTACTACAGGTTGAGGCGCCCTTTTTGAGTATAAATTTGACCACCTTCGATTATTTGAAACTGATAGTATCAGCAATAGTGGCATTGAATAAAATAAGTTATGAAACTGGTCTGTTCCACAATAATAATTGAGATAACCCTAGATGAGTATAATGTCGTTCATTTCTACAACATCGAAGCTAAAGTTATTAATATTATACAACGGTTTATATAATCACTCTGGATAGCTGTCATTTAAGTTTGATCTTATTCGTTGCCAATTTCTTTATGTAACCATATGTCATATTCAAAAATACAAGACTAAATAAATATATAAATACATAAATACATAGATAGAAATTTATGATCGAAGGAATAGCATCTCGCAGGACTACACTTAAAGCATAGACCTTGCATCAAGATACTCTTTGATTCAGCAAATACGGGCGTCGATGATTTTAACTTGTTCGTTTGCCTTGCTAACAATAGTGTAATGAGCACCATCTAATTTGTTACTACCACGATTTATCCCAAGCTTCTTGTTGACGTCCTTGAAATCTGCAGATGTAATTTCCTTGCCTGTTTCTTTTAAACGGGACATGTAATGTACCTCATCCACATTAAGGATTTGATACCTACTGCATGCCAGTGAAGAACGGTCAGAGTACGGATCTTGTTAATTTAAGACATGTAGTCCATTGCTCAAGTAACAATTTTATAATTTTCAGAGGTATTTATTTCTGTTGCATATAAAGTAAAGATAGGCATAGTTCACCAGATATCATTGGCCTATGTATATGTCATTGTCATATTTTGAGACAGCAACTACCTGACACATCTTTAAGAAATACTTCCGAATTATAATCTGATGTACGCACTTGTTAAATGTAAATATGGTTTGATTTAGTCCATCTGGCGCTGTATAGATCATTTCTACATCTTAATTGATATTATATTACTTTTATGCTAGTTTTTTGTGTACATTCATATGTATCCAGATTAGTAAGACTATTTTCCAACAGGTTTGATTATATGTTTAAAATATTTTAATATCAGCTCTTATAGATAATGTCCCATAATAAATTACCCAAACAAATCTTTTCCATTAAAATCAATCCACAAGTAACAGCGTTGATTCCAACATCTATGATCATTGATATATAGAAGTATGGACAACACTCGAGAATTAATATTTACTGGAAATCATTAAAGTTCTTGAATGTCAAAATTATCATAAATGAGCATTCGAATTTGGACGTATATGAAATATTTGATGTCTTTTGTTCAACTGGTATGTTCAGCAGAGACAACCGATCGCAAAACCATATAGAAGTACTTCCTAAATGCGAAACTATCAAAATACAATTTTAAAACAAACTGATTGTTATTGTACATTGACTATAAAGACTAGGTTATATAAAAAAGATATTATAGAAACATACGCTAATCAACTTCTGTGTGTCGCTATACAATAGTTGGACTCTCGATCTTGTTATATTTGTCCAAATATCTGAGTTAGTTGCGCATCACCTTCTAATTGTTTAAAGGAATATTTAGTAAAGTTATCTATGGCTGCAAAAGTTCATTCACATCAAGCTCCTCGAAGTGGAACAGAGGGTGTTCGGTTGGCAGCTCCTTCTCTACCTCCTCGAGTGCTACTCGGATAGGGTTCTTCAACACAACTTCCTTCTCAAAGTCCATGTGCTTAAGGAAGAAGCCTCTCTCTCTCGCAAGCTGCATCTGGTGCTCGTATATTTCATCCTGCCCCAAAAATTTCGCAAACCTCGCAATATCGATGTCGGGAGTAATATTATCCACCTCCATGTAATACTTAAATATGTCTTTTGCTTCAACGCAACATGCCAACAGAAATGGATATTTCGTCTGAGGCATCCTCTCATAAAACCTTTGTTCATTCCACAAATCGAATGGAATAATTGTGTTCCAATATAGCCAGAACGGCTTGTATTTTCTCACTAACGTAAAGTCGATCACACCAGAGATCAACATGTTCGATACCGCAGATTTGCACACATAGTCGGGAAACTTCTCCTGGTTATCGATCACCATCACCGCAAAGGTGCTGCTCACCAACGCCCCATGCTTCGCATACTCGAAGTCTCCCAGCTCTATGTTGTAGTTCCCAACGTCCCCAGTGTACGCAAAATACTTGTTCCACCTGGCCTTGTCTGCAATGCTGTCCATAATTAGAATAAGAGTCAGTTGTTCGTCAATTCAGTGTTGATGAGTTAGCTACTGGTCATGTACACATCTCACCATAACCTTAACCAGTTATGCCAACTGCAGGTTCATCTGGCTTGTAGTTGCTTTTATATCCCAATTGGCCTCGGTGCCTCGTCGTTCCTCGCGGTGCATTCGCCAATTGCAGAAGCCCACATGAAATTTGAAAAGATCTGGATCTCCGATTGACCTGGCTCTATAAAGCACTTCTTCAACTGCCATCTTGCTATATATTTATGGTGAAATAATGTCAGAGTTACTATATATCACTCTTATGATATTGTGTATAGTTGTGCACTGCCAGAAGCTCACCCACAACTAACAACACTGCGATGTCTGACCAAATGATGATATACAATAAGCTTATCGATAAGTTGAAAAGCAAGTACTACAAGTGCTGCTACGCTGCGTACAACTTCGACTACGACAACTTCATGAAGTACTACGACCCGGACACCTTTGTGTACCAGTATGACTGGTATAACTGGCCCAGGGAAAAGGAAGAATATCAGAAATATGAGAAGGAAGAGATGAAGGACGAGGCAGCCAAGAGGCTTTCAGTGAAGAATGCCCTTACTTACCATCTCGTCAGAGGTATACGTTTCAGCTTCTACTTTGCGTACCGTTTGAGGCACTCTGGTCTCGAACTCAATGACCAGGTGTTCAGGGCCATCTCAGCCCGTTTCATCATGAGCAACTACCTAGACGACCCATTGATAGCGGAACACCGCCCATCGTGCATTTGGTACCCCAACATCCCAAAGAGGGAGACATGCTTGAAGCTAATAGAAATTCATGAATTGTACAAATACCCTGTTGGATATATTTCTGTGATTAATGATTGGGAGGATGTGTATATTCAATGCAATTTTAATGAAATTCCGGCTGCAGATGTTTCTGTATCATATTTGTACAATAGAGATTGGTTGTTTGATATAGCCAAAGACAAGGGTATGGTATATGCTCCATTTAAGTACGATAAACTTTCAACGGAGATTAATTTATTTTCTAGTGAATATAAAATTCCAAAATTAAATAAATACTACCTTCCATTGTTTATGCGTCATCTGTATCAAACTCAATTTACTTCATTTCAAGGACCTTTAAGAGATATGGCCCTCGATTTGTTTAATGATACGAATGAGTATATCTTAGAAGATAGTAACGATATAACTGGGATAGGGACCCTTTTTGAGTATGATATTGACCGCCTTCAATTTTTTGAAATTGATAAAATCAACAGAGGCAACCTTGAATACTACAGGTTGAGGCGCCCTTTTTGAGTATAAATTTGACCACCTTCGATTATTTGAAACTGATAGTATCAGCAATAGTGGCATTGAATAAAATAAGTTATGAAACTGGTCTGTTCCACAATAATAATTGAGATAACCCTAGATGAATATAATGCCCTTCATTTCTACAACATCGAAACTAAAGTTATTAATATTATAATTAGGTTTAAATATTTACTCACATAGTCGTCATTCATTTCTGATTCTATTAGTTGTCAATTTTGTTATATATTTATTAGTTATATCCAAATATACAAAACTACGTAAATACATAAACAAAGATTCCAAACAATGAGAACAACTTCTCGATGTGCTAAAGTTGAACCATAGAACTTGCTGCGGAATGTATTTCTCATTCAACACACACGGGCTTCGATGATTTTCACTTGTTCGTTTGCCTTGCTAACAATAGTGTAATGAGCACCATCTAATTTGTTACTACCACGATTTATCCCAAGCTTCTTATTGACGTCCTTGAAATCTGCAGATGTCATTTCCTTGCCTGTCTCTTTTAAACGGAACATACAATTTTCCTCATCTATATCAATATACTTCGAATAGGATTCCTTATAATAATAAAATTTCATCGTAGAAAAACGTCCCTTTCTGATTCCATCCAAATTTGTCTTGATGTCTCTCAAAATGTTGGGGTCGCTTGTTTTAGCTTGTAAAGAAGACAAATCCAATGATATTCTTTCAATTAAGGTACCGTAATTCTTCCCTTCAAATTGTTTTTCATATAAGACATCCTTATTAAGACCATCCTTTAGTATGTCTTTCTTGGAATTGCTCTCACTATTTATTTTGACAATATTATCAAAAACCTCATTGATATCATCACTAATAATAAATTTATTTCTTTTGTCAATTAAAGGATTATCTTCATCGTCTCCTGGTAAAAGTTCTTCACCATGAATTAATAAATCATAAATTAGCTCCATGTATTCTTTACCATCCTTTTGCTTCAAATCATCTGCACCTGTTAAACGCTTAACTATATCATACGAATCAAGGTAACCATGTGCCTTAGCATAGTTGATCAAATGGTAGGCTAGTCTGAATTCGTATGGCGCAGTAGCCTTTTCCGAGAGCACTCTTAGCAAGAGCACATTAAACCAAAGAAGCAGTGAAAAAATCCTCATTTGGTCAAGATCGCAGCTTTATGAAACGAGCGGTTGGGTGTTTTGATTCAAGTGTTTACTATTATCAAGATATGCTAACGATACAACTCATACGGTTTAAATATCTTTTGGAATATGTTTACAGCTCAATGACAAAAGAAATATTTTCAATTGATTTCGAAACAATTGTGTTGTATTTCTCTTGCCTGTTTTGCAACATGTTCCCATAGCACAAACAAATATTGCAACACCAAAGGCTCTCTTGTTATCGTAATAAATAAGGCCAATTAGAACAAAAACAAATTACCAAAAAGTTCTCTGGAGAGAAAACAAAAAGAACGTCCGTCGTCACCAAATGTCTTGCCCCAACCCTAACTGTCTTCTTTCAAAAACGTATCAGAAAAATTTTCACTTCCATTGGTGAAAACATTGTCACAGTTGCTGTTTTAGTTTTGATGTTTGCTCTTAATTGACACGTTGCATGTAAAACCCAGCGATTGCTACTTGTTGGTCCAATCATTGGCCATTCCCACAGATTCACCTCATTTAGAACTGAGGTTGGAAGTGAAAACTTTTCGCATCTGTCATGAACTTCGAAGTTTTCTTTCCCAACTGGGAAATAAACAGACCAAATCTGAAACAACCAACCACGATACCCACGGCAACTGAACCTACAATAACAACACTTCGTTTTCGGTACCCACAGGTTATGCAAAGTTTTCGTAACTGCTGTGGCCTCAATTGCGCGGTTCGCTGCACTAAGTGACGTGCTGACACCATTCTCTAACAAATCTTCGTGGGGCACGCTATGACGATGTGCCTTCTACGGCATTGACGTGCAATTGGATTGGACGGGTGTCGGTTTCTTCTCTAGTGCCAGAGCTTCTCCGCAGAGTGACCCTCGAGGCTTACGTGCCCAGAGGGATGCCTGGGATGCCTGAGATACGGCAATGCACTGCGCGCGGAGAATTCAATTGGCTGCCAATTGGTAGCCGCGGTATGCGCGGGCAACAGCCGGACAGATACGAAATGAAACTGTTTCCAGTATCCTACGGGATCTGAGTGTGCGCGTCTCGACATCCTATTGGTCCACATGTGCAGTGTTTTGTGGGACAGTTCATCGGCTGAGCAGAGGGTGTTGCTCCCGTTCTGCTAGTGGCAGTCGAATGCTTGTTGCTCTCAATGAAGAGGTCTTCTTTGTATCTCCCAATCTCTTCATATATAAACAGCTCGAATAATTTGTATTCCCTTCTCCAAGTCCTATTTCTCGAGTAAATGAATTCTTTGTGTGTATTTCAATTTGGTTTATACTAATTTGATCCATCAGAATAGAGTGTCGACGACAAAGTTAACTTGCAGATGCGTCACTACGATCAATACATGTTAGCTAGATTCGCTTACGCAGCGGCGCTCAACTATATAGTGGGTGCTGCGGCATTTTCTGACGATACTGTAATCGCCAATTCTTCAATTTATATTAATGCTACTGATCTATTCTCTTCGTTGGATAGTTGGGATTCTAAAGGCACTACAAGTCTTTACGAGGGTTTTACCGACATGACTTCCGAATCTGTTGGTGAGAGTATCGAAAATTCTGAAAGTTCCATGTATTTCAGTGACGTCGAATTATCAACAGACGGCGACTCAGTATTCTACGATCAAGATGAAACTACGATCGATGACGAATCGGGGAGTTTTTCACAATCTTCTTGGGCTACTGAAAGTTTTGAAGAGTCGTTGGTAACATCCACTTCATCAGAGCTGGTAGCAGATTATTCCGCTGCCGATTTAACCTATGCTAATTTTTTTAATGACAGTATTACCGACGATAATAATATTGCTTCATACATGAACCGTACCGGAAATCAGATTTTGTTTTTAAACTATTCTGTAACAGCCGAATCGGAAACATTAGCACCTCAGATTGCCGGTTACACGGGTGCAAGCGACTCAATAATTTCTGGTGTGACTCCATCTGGAGGGTATATAGGTATATCTCCTAAAATAGTTCCTGAATTTGAACCATTTGACCTTAACGAGGATATCAAGTGTCCTGTAGCTCACCACATGGCTAGGACAATCACTTTAGGTTATGAGAATATTGAGAAAACAGAAGCTCATAAAGCTCAAGCTTTAGCTGTATTAGAAGTGTTTAAGAATTTTTTGTCTGTAAACGAAAAGGAATCTTTCTATCACAGTGAAGGGGATGTTCAAGGTTATATGTGGGTAGGGGCTACCATTCCCAACTACTCGTTCTATGAACAAGTATTTCCCCTTATATACGATGACATTGTTAACTATGGTATGCCAAATTATATTTACATAGAAAGTCCTCTTTATACACCAACTTACTCATTCGGGCTTATATTAAATGCTAACAATGACTTCGAAGAGGTAAAAAAAGTGGCTAAACTGTGGAGTTCAGGTAGAGGATATAATAAATTTGTAGGTTCAAAAACATTTGATGGTATTGAAGTTTGCATGGGGCATTATGAATTGAACGAGAGTAAAGACATTGTAAATGACTATTTTGTTGGATATTGTGATTATACGCAAGACATAAAAGATTTAGTTGCAAACTATACAACTCCAGATGAAGTAATTATAGCTAGAAATCATCTATTACCGTGGGAGTTTGAAGCATATAATCCATCCTTGGACTTAAATAATCTCATTGATGAACAACCCGCTTGTATGTCCATAGGTAAACCCATTGAATGGACACCTCCTCAAAAATGTACTGATGCGACTGGTCATTCAAGGAATTTTTTCTTTGGTTATAATTCTTCTGGTAAGACAGAAGATAGAAAGTCTACTGGTTTGGACATTGTTTCCAGTTTTTCAAATAGTTTATCATCTTCGAATCATGAATCCTATGTTGAAATTAGATCAAATGGATGGGGTTACATGTGGGTAGGCTCGCAGATTCAAAATACTGGTTTTAAAGATTACATCATTAAAGAGATATCTGCTGAAATTAGTAATAGTGGGATGCCAGATTTTATCTATCTGGAATTTATTGGAGAGACGGTTTCTACATCGGCTGGTATTATTCTTGTCACTAATGAAGATGATAAAGATTTAATTCCTTTAGCTGCTAAATCATGGAGTCAAGGGATAAGTCTAAATACGGATAAGAGGAGTGGATCTA
>JAJLTH010000074.1:8297-27979 GCA_030568035.1 Tetrapisispora nanseiensis
TTTTTTTTTTTTTTTTTTTTTTTTTTTTTTTTTTTTGATATTGCTACAATTGCACGTTTATTATTGAATGAGAAGAGATTACTGACATCTGTGTTTTTTTGTTCATAGTTTAATTGAATTTCCCATCATGACAATATAAAAAACTATCATCTTACTGAACAATATTGGCCTATATATATATGAGTGTGTCTATTTCACACTCTACTATATTATGTGTACTCGAACTGCCAATTTGTTTTTCTTAATATAATTTCATATGGACTCTTCTTATTCTTTTTCTTAGAGGTGGGAAATTCTTAAAGGTGAAATTTATAATTTTTAGAGCCCTACAAGAAAAAAGAGAAATTGTTTTTTAATCACACTACATGCTGATGTCCAATTATTTGAAAAACAGATACGAAGTAAAATTATATATACATACATATATATTTATATATATATATTAATTGATCTGTGTTGTCATTACTTAAGTATAAGAAAAGTTTAAAATCAAAACATACTTATGAATAATCCTGCCTTTATAAATGCCTGAGTACACATTAATTCCAAATTCGATAAGAGAGAATTTAACTAATTTCCATCCAAATGAAATTTTAGAGAATTTACATGAGATTGTGCTAGATGATGGTGTAGATGATGGTGTAGATGATAATAATTCTAATAATTCAAATATCAAATCATCAAATGTCTTATACGAACAACAATTGGATAAGTCATTACTTTCGAAAAGTTCCATCGTTGGTCTTGGATTCGGTTTGATGAGTCCAGTGCTGGGTATGTGCACAAGTATGTCTATTGGTTTAAAGAATGGTGGACCTTTGACTATTTTAATTGGGTTCTTGGTCTCCGGTATTTGTACATGGTTTTGCTCACTGTCCTTGGGTGAAGTAGTCTCTAAATACCCAAATGAATTGCATATTAGTTCGGCTATGTTGTCGTCATATTTGAGTGATAATATGATAGATAGTAAATTGAGATATATGGCATCATGGTACACAGGTTGGCTGATGCTGATCGGTAACTGGACAATGAGTACGAGCATAACATTTGCAGGTGCACAGTTGACTATATCATTATTACTGCTAATGAAATCAGATTTAATCTCCGAGACTCATTTGATATTATTTACAGTGATTGTATTTTATTTGGTGGTGACCATTGTCGGATTTATAAATTTGAAATTAGCAAGGTTCATAGAGGCGATTAATAAAATGTGCGTAATTTGGATATTTTACGCAATCATTTTCATTGATGCTTTATTATTAATTTTCCATTCAGGTAAATTTCGTTCATTAAAATATGCAATTTCTCATTTCGATAACTCTTTATCTGGTTACTCTTCTGCGTTTTTATCATTTATTATCGGATTCCAACAATCAAATTTTACATTACAAGGGTTCTCGATGTTGCCTGCCTTAGCTGACGAGGTTAAAAGACCTGAAAGAGATATCCCAAGAGGTATGTCATCAGCAGTATTATTATCGACATTTTCTGGTATAGTGTTCTTGTTACCAATTATGATTATTCTTCCAGATTTAGATAATATCTTCAATAACAAGAACAGTAATTTACTACCGATAGTTTCAATTTTTACACAATCTACGCATTCAAAATTTGTCTCAGTATTTTTGGTATTTTGTATTTTAGGAAATTTACTCTTCAGTGGTATTGGTTCAATAACAACATCTTCACGTGCTGTCTACAGTTTTAGTAGAGATCGTGCTCTACCATACTATGAATTATGGACTTTTGTTGAGTCTGACTCTGTCTCAAAAGTTCCAAAATACTCTATTTGGTTAAGTATGGCAGTATCATATGTACTTGGGTTACTGGCATTGTTTTCAACAGCAGCATTTAATGCTTTTGTTGGGGCGGCAGTTCTTTGCCTTTGTACAGCTACTGTTATTCCATTAATTTTAGTTCTAATATCAGGAAGAAGGTCAATTAGAAACGCTCCTGTTAAAATGAAATATAAATTAGGTTGGATTGTTAATATTTGTTCTGTAGGTTGGTTATTGTTAGCGATGGTATCTGTTTGTTTCCCACCCCAGATCCCTGTTACCTTCTCTACTATGAATTATGCTTTAATGGTTTATGTATTGTGCTTAATAATCATCACAGTTCTGTATTTCAAATGGGGTAAAGATAATTTCATATTACCTAATAATATGAAGACTTTTATAACATCCAACCCAACAACATATGCTATGTCAAAATCATTAGCAAATTTACAAAGAGAAGAAGAGCTCAATACAGAAAATAAGAACAACAAATTACAGAAGGAAGATGAAGAATATAGTAATGATTCAAATGTTATTCATGATCTTGAGCAAAATCCTTTCGACGATTCCAATATTTCTGATCTTCAATATACTAATTCAAATCACCATCACGAAGAAAAAGAATTTTCAAAGAAGCATCACTCCCCAATATCTGCATTGTTAAAGAAGTCAGAAATAGATCTTTCTGAAATGGATGTCGATAAATAATATTGTAAACACACTTCAAAATCATAGATGTAACATTTTATAGTTTTCATGCAATATATACTATGTATATACTTTACTCATAATAGGAGAATCTGCAGGTTGGATCACCTCATTCAAATTAATTCAAAAATTAAACACATTTTTAAAGTTTATTTATTCACGTACACAAAAGCTCGATCATTTTTCACTACAAATAATGCCAAGAAACATATAGAATACCACGTTTTAAACTATTACAAGGAATCTAGTTATAGTGATACATTGCCCTTTCTCCAACAGATTATTAACACTTTTGGAATCAATATCAAATTTACATTAATAACTAATTAACCTGATTGTAAAAACAATACAATAAATATCTTTTATTCATTTAAAACTACGAATCATTAATATTTAATTATTTAAGTCGTCTTATTTGGAAACTGTTCCTTAATTTGTTTCTCTATTGCAAAGGAAAAAAAAACGCACCGAATTTCAAACTTGTTCTAATATTTTGACCCGATGCCCTGTCATTTTGAAATTATTAATATTAGAAGAACTGTTATTTCTTATGGTAATGGTATAAAAGAAAATATTTGATTATCCCAAAAGACAGAATCAATATTTTAACGTATTTGAAGTTGCTAGATACAGATAATATATCTTTAATAAGGTTTGAACGAAACCAATAGAATAGAATTTATTCTAATCATACTGTGTTTCTCCTATTTACGTGAAAACAATTTTTATCATAGTGGAATACCTTTAAAAGACTTTTTGATTGACTTGAATTTCAAGTAATCATTGGAATGGAAGTTAATTCTATAACTTATACATTTTAGAGATATTTCATAATATGCATATGATATTTGCTTTATTCTACTAAAGTTGGTATAATAAAAAGGTGAATAGATTTGGTTTTTTTTTCTCTTAAAAAAAAAAAAGATAGCATAATTGTTTAATCATTAATTAATAAAACATAATGTTGGCAGGCTTACTACGGAAGGGCCAAAATAGTAAAAGTTGCTATGATACTAATTTGAAAAATAGCAATGCATGTAATAACCAATACCACTATAGCCATACGGGTGGCAGTGAGTATAGTAACACTTCGCAGTTATCATCCATAAATTCTTCTTCCACATTATTAGATAATGTATCTGAAAGTACGATACTAAAACTATATGGTACAGATGATTTTGAAATTAAGAAAAAAAATAATAATTCATCTAACAATTACAAAGATGAACAGTCAAAAATCACTATAAATGGGCACCCTAATGTCAATTCAAATAAAAACACAATAGATTCTTTTAGATTGATAATTGCTGAGGAAACAGGACAAATGGCATCAATCAACAATCATAGATTTATAGTGGATATTACCTTCCCAAAAAATACAAGTATGTCACATATAAGAAGCAATGAATTAAAAGACTATATATTTGGATCTCCTCTAAGATTATCCGAATCAACAAAATCAGACAAATTTAGAACAATTCCAAATTCGAATATGACATTAATTATAAGATCTTTTGAATATTCATCGGCACTTTCAAATAAGTTAGCGATTTGCTTGTGTGTGCCTTCTAATTATTTTCATATCATTACAGAATGCTGGTCTGAAATATCAGAATGGCTGAATTATACTCAAGAAACAATAATATCGATGGTTAATAAAAACAAATCTCAAAGATCTTCAATATCAAAAAATTTAAACCATAACAATTCTGTTAATAATTCAGAAGCAATGACACTAACGCATAATTCCCCTGCTGGTACAGGCTCTAGTTTTATTAACCATCCTTCCAATAATATTTTATCCATCAAGTCAAATGATCAACCATCATATGCGCTACCTCTAGACTTGAGGTTAAAAAATATTAATTCTGTAGATAAAATTATACAGAGATTGCAAAAAACTGTAATACCGTGTTTATCATCTTTGCACAGCATCCCAAGACTATTATTATTTGCGGAAAATTCATCTGCTTATGTAAATTGTTGGTTTCAAGATGTTTTTTCATGGATAGAGATTAAAGATGGTCCAAATTCCTCGTACTTACCAAGCTTACTAGCAAATATCATTATAAACTATAGAGAATCAATGGTTGGCAATATTTCAGATAGAATTGTTATTTTAACAGGTAACACAGTAGTAGCAGATAAACTTACTTTTATAATTGCTGGTATATTAAAACCTAAATCGTTCATGATAAATCATTTGAAAAATGAGACTGAGCATTCGATAAATCAATCAAGTACAATCTCAAGTTTGAATGAAATAGAAACATTAAATGAAAAAACTGACGTGTTATCTTTAAAAGAAACATCAACCGAACATATGAACACTTTTGAATATAATTCAGGAGCCACAAATAACCCATTAAAAAGTCCAAACTCATCAATGAATGATTTGGCAAAGTCAGATGGTTATTCTCCCGCAACTTCAGATAAATTACACTCATCTAGAAGAGGTTGGGAAATTCCACATAAGAAAGGAACGCAAAATATAACAACACTATCGTCAGGTGAATCATTTGGTCATGTCATACAACCATCATCGATTAACAGTGGTGGAAGTATGAATCAACTTCATGCATCATTATCTAGCAGCCACTCGGGCTCATACGGTTCATGGTTTAAGCAAATGCCATCAATTGCTCATTTTATGCAGCAAAGCCCCTCTATTAAATCAAACGATTCGTGGGAACGGCCTCCATCTTCAAACACGGGACTTTCTAGAACGACGAGTAATACATCAATACATCAACTAAGATCTACATTTGGCATTACACCACAACCATCACCTTCAATCAGCGAGTATGAAGAATATCCATGGTTTGGTACACCATCTTCATCACAAATAGATACGAACGTTTTGTATAGTACTCAGGCTATGGCTCAGCCGATGTTGACAAAAACTGGAGTTTTATACACGAACTCCCCAACGAAATCATACACAAGCAATGCATCTTTGCCATCTACCTTGACTTCCACAGAGGCCAAAGGACAATTTGGTTCTGCTTCTTCTAAGCTATTTAAACAGACATCAGAAAGTAATAGCATAGGTACTTGGCCATTCCACAGTTCCACTGAAACATATAATATTAAAAGGGAAAATTTAAACTTAAAGAGATCTACGAGGTGTATTTCCCAGGAACACAAGATCAATACCGCCTTTGAGAAGATCTGTAATTTTTCAACAATGGATTACTCAAATTATACAGTAACCGATAGTGATGGCCAACACGCAGGTGTGTTAGAACTTAATATACCGGAGCTTGAGGATGCTGATATTATGAATGAAGACCATTGCATTGAGCTGCTACCATTATACACTTCGTATACTAATTTCTATAACATTTGGTTTAAATTGCAATCGATGTCATTAGCGTCTGATACTAAATATAAGATTGTTGAATCTATGAAAAAGGATCTGCGGCCAGTGACTAGCTATGCTCTTGAGAAAACATTGCTGATCTTATTAGGATCTAGAGAGATACAAGAAATATCAGTCAAAAAAGAAAACAATGTACTTTTGCAAAAAAATAGTAATTTTTTTACCAATGGGAAGTTAGTTAAATTATCATCAGGTATGAATAATATGGCTGTTAATAATATTTTTGATAATTCTAATCAAACAGTTAAGCAAAATACATCTGACGACAAGAACAATGAGTTATTAAACTGCATTATATTTATAGAATACACCATTAAAAGTGCCAAAGAATTATTTTGTAACAAAGAAATTTCTAAAGACAAGCGTGATGCCGAAATGGTGAAGTTATATTCCAGTCTATTCCATTACAATTATGACTTGATACCTAATAATTAATAACTTATCACTAAATTTCTCACGTTTGTTTGGTTTTTTTATTGTTATTTGTTTGTTACCATTGTATAACTGTGACGACTTAAGTTGGCATCATATATTATTGTTTTTAAATAAAGTATAATTAGAACATAAAATGTTTTATATTTTTGGTAATTGGAAACACGAAAACTTCATTCGTAAGTATTTGTATAGGATATCTAAAAATAGGATAATGTTTATTACGAACGAGTTGTACGAAGTTATTAGGAACATAATAGTCTTGGCGATATGAATTCTGATAAGTTTCATATATCATCTTAGAGAACTCAAAGCCCAATCAAACATTCTGAACCTTTTAATGCGAGTAGATCAGATTACTTGGCAATGTATATATGTGTTAGTGTGTGTGTGTGTGTCTCTCTCTCTCTCAGTCTCTCTTTCTCTTGATATACCTTTGATCTTTAACAGATAACACCTAAAATGGTAATTTACATACTACGAAATGTCTAAGCCGAGAAATAAAATACAAGAAGAAAAAAGAAATGTGAAATGTTTTTTATATTCTCTAGATGTTTTGTTCAGTCTCAAAAGAATATGAAGAAGATTGAACCGTTAGCATCTTATGCTCTTACGATAACAAGAGACAAGAAGAAGAGTAATACCTACAACATGAGGCTTTGTATCTTCTGAAGAAGTCTGGAGTCCTTCTCTCTCTCTCTCTCTCTCTCTCTCTTTCCAAACTTCATCCATTGTATGTCCACCAATATAATGAAAATACAGAAGAAAAGAGAAATGACGTTTTTGCTTATAATTATTGATATTTATCTTTAGTAAGTACAGTAGATTCTTCTTCATCAAAATCTCGAAAGTAACATTTTAACAAAAAATGAAGACATGCTAAGAAGCCAAGAAAGACGGTTAAAAGAGTAGAGAGTTTTTTTACTTATTGTATACTTCATTATACTACATTGAAGACGGAAGGTGCTGTGCTATGTCTCTTTCCTCTCTTGTATAATAGTTAAACTAATGTAATATTTTTTTAATTTCTGATACTATCTATACTCGTAGTATGAAAAAGTTTCAACGGAAAAGAAAAACAGATGACAAGACACTTTTTGGTAAAGGCTTTCAATACAAAATGAGACGTTTATTCAAATCTAATATTATTAAAAGTATCAGTAAAGAACAACAAAATTACAGAAGGTACACATCTCATCAACTCTTACTTGCTCTAAGATTTTGGTAAAAACTAAAGTGCATCTTGTCTTTCTTTCTTTACCTTTGAGTCCATTTCTTTTATTTTCTGTTCGAAATTATTTTTTTTCTGTTCGACTTTTGCCATTTCGTAAAAAAATTCACCCCGGAGACTTCTGAGTTGAACTTTTCTTTTTTTCATGAATCAAAAATACGCAATTACTAAGTTTAGTAATCAACAAGGGAGCATTATATTTATATTTATATATATATATATAAAGTAGTTTTTATAAGATTGTATTGTTAACTCTTGATTGAAAACCTTTATTTCAAAATTATTTTTAGGAATTGGTAGGATCTTTGTTATTTTTTTACCTTTGATGTTGTAAACTTTTCTTTTCTACAATCGAAATAAATATAATCAAAGACAAGATCTATACATTACTCTTCGCCACTATATTTTTCAGTATTTCGTTTAGATCGCAAACTGAATTAAGTCCAATAAAAAAATAAATAAAATGTTCTCATTGTTACAATTGTTAACATTTATTGTTTACACTACAATGGTTTCGGCTGCCATTAAAAAAGTCTCATTCACAAATGTAGGTTTTCAAGGTACTTTCACTCCAGTTAAAAAATTATCAAATGTAGACAGTGATAGTTGTACTTGTGAAGTCGATTCTGCTGAAACTTTCTCCGGTGCAAATGCTCCTTTGGCCGACTATTTATCTGTCCATTTTAGAGGTCCATTGAGTTTGAGTAAATTTGCTTTCTACGTAGCTGATTCTTTTGTAATTAACAACAACAGATCTTCTTCCGATTGGACCAGAGCTGCTTACTATGATTCCGCTAATCAAGTCAGTCAAAACGTTACTTTCCTAACAAAAGCTGGTGCTTCTTCTCCATGTTTGGGTCAAGCATTGACTTATGCTTCCACAAATGGTACCGGCGCTGCTAGTTCTTCTACTATTTTGGAAAATGATAACTACATCAGTTCAGATCTTGAATACGCTATCTTTTCCAATGTTTCATGTCCAAGCTCCGGTACATCTAAAGGTTGTGGTGTTTACAGAGATGGTATCCCTGCTTATTATGGTTTTGGTGGTACCACTAAGATGTTTCTATTTGAATTTGAGATGCCTACTGAAACTCAATCTAACAGTACTTCTTTTGAATATTACGATTTACCAGCTATCTGGTTATTGAATGATCATATTCCAAGAACCTCTCAGTACCCAAACAATGCTAACTGTTCCTGTTGGTCCAGTGGTTGTGGTGAATATGATGTTTTCGAAGCCATGAACGGTACTGAACACAATAACTTATACTCCACTTTCCACACTTTCCAGGGTATTTCAGATTTAGGTACTGGTATTCAAGCATACAACTACTTCGCTAGAGATACCTCTAATGTGATGAGAGGTGGTGTAGTTTTCGATTCGGATGGTAACGTTATATCTTTCATCAGTTCTGATACCGAATTTGAAACATCATACACTGCTAACGATGTCATTTCATTGTTAAGTTCTATCAGCAGCACTGACACTTATTCTTCACAATTGGCTTCTATATCTGTCGCCAGCACAACAACTAAATCCAAAAATGCTGCTGGTTCAATAATTGCTAACAACAAGAATACATTCATGTACTATGTTGCTACAATTGTTACTGCATTCTTGCATGTTTTCGTTATCTAATCCGATTAAAATTAATATAAATTAAAAGTAATAAAATGTACTTAATTCATACGTACTCTCGCTGTTGCAAAGAATATGATATAGAGGCAACATTTTGAGTAATTACATTTATAAATATACAAATATATATATATATATTTGTATATATATTATATATGTTATAGTTCATGTACTATAATTAACATTCATTTTTTAAAGACAGATTGTTATCTTTTAAGAACATTTTACACTTTCCTCTTCATAAAGAACTAAGTATAACTCTTTATTTCTTAACTTAAAAAATTAAGTGAAAGATATAACTCATAAATGTAGACAAAACTAACTAAATTGGAAGAATATTCTAACATTATAACATGTAATACAGCACCCAACGTTTAAACCTTGACTATTATTACAAGCATTACAGTTGTTCTTACAAGTATATATATATATATATATATTCTATTGTGTGACACGTTAGTTTTTAAAGCCGTTGTCAATTTGTTTATATTATTGGACGCGAAGCATTAAAAAGATGGATTTGTAATGTTTTTAACACTTTTATTAAAAGATTCTAATGTCGATTTAATTATAAGAAAGTTGATTTTTTAAATAATATACTCATACCCCCCACAATAAACTGATTAACAGTGAACTTATTGTTTTGTGTTATATTTTGTGAAAGGAAAAAAAAAAAACACATATCGGAACTAAAAGAATTAAATATATAATGGCTAGTGAAACTCCAAGATTAGATCCCACTGAAACTAAGGATAATAGCTTCCCAGTTTTTAGATTAATTGCTCAAGTTACTTCACAACCAACAGAATCTACATTGACTCTAAAATCACCAACCAAAGATGGTGAGATAATTCCTTTAACTAACATTAGAGTCTCTATGAATAAACAATTTGAGGTTGATTCTTGGTATGAATTTGTTTGTAGATCAAGTGATAATGGTGACATTGGTTTTTTAATATTAGATGCAGTTAAATGTGTACTAGAGGAAAATGAAACCATAAGTGTTGATGGTATAGTAGCACTACAACAGTTATCTAAAAAATTTCCAGAGATATATTGAATGAAAATTAATTTAAAAGAAGCTACTATTACATTGTAATCTAACATGAAGTTTATTAGGTGTGTTTCAGTTATCTTTTTTATTTTACTATTTATAATCAGTATTGAAGTAGTTTAAAAATCAAGTTTAGTTTTCCATTAGTGAATCAATGGTGAATGACGAAATATATTAATGGTACCAAGAGCCTCTACCTATAATGCACACTTTTACTTTAACCTTTTCATAAATGAAATATGTTATATTGACACCAGATATTATGTAGTGAATATATTGTAGTCCTTAAAAGGTTTACGCAGATATTGCCTTGGTTATATGAATAAGAATAAGTAGTTAATGGATACAGTAATTTTTTAATTAATATATTATTATTGGTAAATAGTTTATAGTTCAGTAATCTACCTTCGAGATAAACCATCATACCTCAGAATGACTATTATGCTCATTAGATACTTTATATGGTTAATATATCACATAATACGAAGGGTCTACCGTGTTCAGAGTTAGAAAGAAGCCTGTGTCTTTAAAATCGACAAGTCTTCTCTCTATTATTGTCATTATGAGAGAAGAAGTTTAATTAATATATATAAGGTCATATAAACATTTATTATAATTCAATAATAACAAGTAAATCAAGACCAATAAAAATTTAAAAGCTATCTAGTGATATAATTAGTGAAAAAATTATAATCTATTTTAATCGGCAAGAATTGAATTGATTTTAAAAGGGCAGTTCATTGACTATTATAACAATGGAAACATCCGTGTACTCTCATGCCTTGGACCTTTGGGAAAAAGCTGATTTGACTGAATTACAGAAAAATCTTGATTCTGATGTATTAGATATTAAAGAGACTGAATCAGTATCGTTAGATTCGAGAAAAGGTTTAGCCACTGAAACTAAAAAATTCAAAAAATTAGGGAATGATGAGAAATTAGACCAAATTAATAAATTAATTAAACAATATCAACAGGAAATTGACAGTTTGACTAAACGTTCAAAAAAGTCTGAGTCCATATTATTTAACGTTTATGCCAGACTTTCGGAAACACCGGATCCAAAGCCTCTTTTACAAAATTCGATTGATAAGTTTACTAATGTTGAAGATTCAAAGGAATTGAAGGAAAAAGTTGAACAATTAGAGGATAAATTGGCTAAATGTGCTGATTACAATGGTATAAAGTCTAGATTACTAGATTTGGAACAGAGTTCAGCAATAATTCTAACAAAAAGATTAGCTGCTCAAGAAAAAGAATTGACATCAGTTTGGGAAGCGAAAAAGGAGAACTGGGATAAAAAGGAAACAGAGTACAATAAACAGCTTCAAATACTAAAAGAAAGCAACAAAGCTCTCGAAATCAAAGTCTCCAAACAAGTTGATCTTGATGATGGTGATGATGATGTAAAAGAAGATGGTGGTGATAATAAGAAATTTGTCAATATTACAGAGAATAATTTCTTAGTTGAAGAATTAAACTCTGCACAATCAAGGATCTTTCAGTTAGAGAAAAAGAATGAAGAGCTTATTAGTTCATTAGCAGATGCAACTAATGAAGCTAAAAAGGAAACAGACTTAATGGAAAAGCAAACTAAGATCTCTCAATTGGAAAGCGAAAACGCATTATTATCTGCATCTTTTGAACGTGAACGTGTGATACAAGAAAATAGAAGCACTGAACTTCTTTCTCAATTATCTACTGTTAACGTTGAGCTAAATTCTTATAAGACAGAATTAGAAAACGTTAGGAGAAAATTAAATAATTACTCTGACTATAATAAAATTAAAGATGAGTTAACAGCTTTGAAAAAAATAGAATTTGGTTTTGATGATGAATCTTCTGATGGTGATGATGATAAAGGTAATAGTAATTCAGAAAACAGAATGGAAGCTACTTTACTAGCAGCTAATAAAAAACTACAATCAAATCTAGCTGTATTGCGTTCCGGCGATATTGAGCAAAAGGAAGAAATACATAGATTACAACAGGAAATTCAAACTTTAACTCTGAAAGTAGAAGGATTGGATAAGGCAAATCAAAATCTTCAGAAAGATTTAGAAGCAGTCGAGCATATCGATCAAAAGTTCAATGATACAGCTAGTATGATGTCCGGTGTCACAAGACAAATGAACAATAGGGGGACTACAGGTGGAAGATTATCACCCACAAGTTCTATAATTGGTATTCCTGAGGAATCCGAGTTATCTTCTTCTTTGATGTCAAATAATTCTACAATTTTACCAATTGTGACCAAACAAAGAGACAGCTTCCGTTCTCAAACAAAAGATCTTCAAAAGGAGTTAAGAAAAGTAAATAATGAAAAAGGAAAACTTCAGTCCGAAATCAATCAATTAAATATAGATATCAAAAACGTATCTGAAAAAGTACGTTACTATGCAAACTTAGCTGGACAATATCCGAAACATGATAAACCATCTGATTTTGATTCAGAAGCACAATATTCCAAATCATATGATAATTCATTCAACCCACTTATTGATTATAAAAAGAAAGATTTAGGATATTATAAATCTAATAAACAACCAATGACTGAAAGGATATTTATGGAATTTGCTAAATATGTCGGTTCATCAAAAACATCAAGAATGATATTTGTTATATATTCTTTGGGTATACATGGGGTTTTATTACTTTTATTAATGGGTTTAGGAAATTGGAACAGTTATTCCAACTCAACCAGTTCATCTTCATTTAATACTGCTGCCAGTAACGTTGCTGCTGCTCAACTGGGTGCAATTTCGGAAAACTTAAGTGGTGGTTCGGCATCAGGTGCCAAAGTGTGAACAAATTAAATCCGTAAATAAAACTTCAAATAGATATAATTAAGTGACATTTTTAATTTTACATTTATCTTTCGAGAACGAAAGTCTATCTTGTGAGTAATTAGTAAAACGTCATAAAATAAGCTATTTAGGTAGTATTTATATACTAAGCTGCTTCTAATAGTCTTGAATATATTGCCCTGCAGGTGACATTACTCAACGAAGGTCATCATAGAATACATAAATCCTATGAAAATAATTCCCATTGAACAATATCTTAATAAGTGAATCAAAACACTAAGTACGTAAGTTAAATAGTCAGTATTTTATAGTAAAGTATTTTTTAAAAATGGAGGCTTAAATTACATATACAAATATATTAATAAAATAAAAATGATTAGATAAGATGTGTTAGTCTAAAAATGTTTATTTAGTTTAAGCAGAGATACGCTTTTGGAAAGCAATTCTACCTCTTTGTCTGGAAGATAATCTAACAGCCTTCTTTTCAGCAGCCTTTTCAACAGCTTCTTCTCTTTCGGTTAAGACTAATTCGATGTGGGATGGAGAAGATTCGTATTTGTTGATTCTACCGTGAGCTCTGAAGGTTCTTCTTCTTTGCTTTGGAGCTTGGTTAACTTGGATGTGAGAAACGTATAATTTGGTAGCATCTAAACCTTTAGCCTGTGAGAAATTAAAAACAACATGAAGTATAAATTCATATTATTAAATAATGTTAGTAAAATAATTCAACATAATTATGTTGATCAGATAATACACGAGAACCTTTATAGAAAATTGAAAAGATAAAATGTAAAAGTGTGCAGAATACAATAAACAAAAACTCGAACGTAACCTGAGAAGGGTAAAGATCAAAAATGTGAAATCATCAATTATGATAGTTGAACTTTTACTAATTATCTCCCTTCAAATATTAGAATAGAGATGCGTATTGAAACGTCTTAACCATCATTGACGTTTATTCTCTTATTAATAGTAATAAAAAAAAAAAAATGAAAGCATGTATTCACTATCCCGACCCTCAATTCTTCGTCAAGGTATTATATTTTTATATTTCTTATATTGAATTTTCCTTTAATGGTCTGCTGTTTACATTCCTTATCCATTCATTTTCAAAAACAAAAGTCTTAAACATTTCCTTCCATATGGGTATTCTTATATTAATCTAGTCAAACAAAACAAAAAAAAAAATCTTAAATATAACATACTTCAGCGTTGGCAGCAGCGTTTTGTAATAATTGTTGAACAAATTTAACAGACTTAGCTGGCCATCTAGCCTTGGTGACACCGAATTCCTTACCTTGAGCAGTTCTACCAATAGAAGAGTTAAATCTTCTGAATGGAATAGCTCTTTGGTGGTCTAAAACTTGGTCCAAGTACTTTTGAGCTTTTTGTAAATCCCAACCAGAAACAGCTTGAGCGGTTTCTCTAGTGTTCTTGAAAGAAACACGTAAGTAAGAGCCACGAGCAGAAGCAGACTTAGCTGGGTTAGTGGAAGTAGCACCGTATCTAGCCATTTTTAATTAATTGACAGTTCTTGTGGTTTCTTTTAAATGAATCAAAAAAGAGGATATTCCAAAGTGAAAGATTTAATTCGAATAATAGTAATACTCTTTATATATATAAATTTAAATGTATGTGTAATTATAAAGATATATTAATTATAAAATTTTAAATATATTGAAATGAATAGATTGTTTCAAGAAAGAAAGAAATTTTACTAAAAACTTCTATGAATTGTAAGAATAAAATTATTTTTACAGTGAACAAATTTGAAATTTGAAATTTGACGAGAGAAGAAAAAAAAAAAAACGATGGATGATAATTTAAAAGTTTTGTCTTGCTGTGTATTTTCTTCAGTAGAGAGAAGTACAACAACACCTTCGATTGTAATTAGTATTACCATATATACAAGTTGCAAGAGAGTTTTGTGTGAGAGTGTATAATGAATTGTATATAAAGTGTTTAGGGACAGGTTAGTGTGGTTAGAGGACTACAGAACGTAGTAGATGTCTATACATCTCTGGTGTTCCAGAGTGAGAGTGTCTTGTATAGAGAGAGAGAGAGTAAATGTATGTAGTTTTATTCATTTGTTTAATGATGATTGTAAGTTTGTAGTAGAGAACTGAATCAAAAAAGAGGTTATTATGAGAATTTAGTAGTGAGATAGTGCGTTTCACTGGGTATTAAACTGTTGAGATTGAGATACTTCTTTCAGATATGCGGATGGTTGTCTGTTTCCACAAAACTATCCAGACTGGACGCGCCTTCTGGGCGGTCAGTAAGGATGTTCCTTCTAAAATTTGAAGTTTACAAAGGAGATGTTAGGCTGGGAATAGACGGACATTAGAAGGAAGATGGGTCTAGCGGGATGGTGGGAGATGGTGGGACCCACGGCGTATCTCATCCCTCACACCGCGCGCTGTTGGAAGGATACACCAATTCAAAAACGGAGAAAAAAGACGCAAACTTTCAAAAGAGATCGCATGTTCGTGAAAAAAAAGATTGCAGAAAGTTAAATCAAGAATTGAAAATCAATGCAGTTTGTGGTTGTGCATGGTATATTGTCCGATTGTATGGGTGGCATCAGGGTTTCTGTGCACAAATACCTTTCTGCAGACGTCAACCTCGTATTGTGGATCAAGACTAACAATATCCCGTACCTTCTTTCTCGTAATTTATCATCCAATACTTCATCATAAGAGGAAAGCAGCCTCAGAGGAAAGCAGTAAATTTACTCTCTGGAAAGGAATTAACAAAAATATTTTGAGTGTTTCCGGAGTCGACGTTCTCCAATTTTTGTAACTATCGGTGGTGTATGGGTGTGTATGTCGAAAAGAATATTAAGTTGGGTGTCTGGGTGTTCTGATGTTGCAGTCACTTGAACTTTGCATCCGAGTGGCTGGGTAACTTAACTGCGATGTTAAAAATGAAGAATTCTTAACATCGCCATAAATTTAAAAGGCCTTTCGTGAGATACCCTTGAACCTTATTTTAGGCTCTTCAATACAATCGATTCATTAGTAAAAATATTGTATCATTTTGAAACAAAGCAATTACTTATTAAGGGATTGTATCGATAAGACGTTGCATATATATAGTGTTTTGCTCATTTAAAAATTACTAAAATACGCTCAAGTACAACTACAAGTACAAGAACAAATCTCATATACACATCATAACGCATCCATGAAACGGTTTCTATTATTTGCATGTTGGTTAAATGTGTTTGTATTGGCTTTTCAATGTTCTAAACATGAAATACTGAAATTGTACGATGTGGATAAAACCATGCTAACATCAGAAATTGAAAAATCCACTCCTCCAACTGTAACCACTGAAAAATGGTACATAAACATATGTAATGAAGATAATAAAAAAAATGAGAACGAACTTGATGAAAATTGTAATAAAAATGATTTGATGTGTGCTTTGAAATTTATCAAAGGTGCCTCCAAAAATGATACGCCTCTATTGGCCCAACTTATAGATTTTGATGATTCATCCAAGGTCCAAATCTCTGTTGTCGAAGATAAATTAACTTTACAATTTAAGGATGTATCCTGGGGTTCAAATAAAGTTGATGCTTCTGTAACTTATACCTGTGATAAAAATATGAAGGTCGATGAGATTACTTCTGTTTGGGCCGATGACAAATCTCAAATTACAATTAAAGGGCCATCTGGTTGTTTGAAAGACTCTTCTGATGATGGAAACAAACCAACTGATGGTGACAAGAAGGAAAAACCGTCTACTGGATTTCCATGGTTTACGGCTATAATAATGTATGCATTCGTTTTCACATTAGTCTATCTAGTTGTTATGTCATACAGAAACACTAGGGGTGGCTCTTTGAATGAGATTGCTGTCGACTTCCTTGATCGTTTGGTACAACTTGTTTCATCCTTACCAGAATTTGGTAGAGAAGTGTTTGCAAAAATATTCGGTACCAACTCACAAACTGAGAGAGGCGGTTACAGTGTTCTGTAAGATGACATCGAAAAGAAATACAGCTATTAAAACGTAAACATATACATCAAATCATGGATTCTCTGATAGAAAATATTGGAAATCATAAACATATAATAAAATAATGAAAAGTAATGTCTTCCTATTGTGCAATTTGCGTAGATATATATTTATATTTTAGATCTATGAATGTATATATTGTGATTGTATCTATGCTAATATCTCTATGGAGGTCAGGGACAATTTATGTCTTATTTATTTTGTCCAAGAATCGTCTTTAAACCACCTACTGTTTTTTCAATTGTAGTTTCTAAATAATTCTGTTTAATGCCTAAAGTCTTTTTTTGATCCTTAATTGTATCTTCATCGTGCTTTAGATCATCTATATATTTCTCTTTACTTTGTAAAATAAAGGCCTTACCGCATGACCTCCAAACTTCTTCATTCGAGTATGATTCTAATTCTTTGGTAGTTAATTGGGCAATTTGCTCTTGTCTATCCAGATGTGATATTTGTTGGTTCACCATTTCCAATTGAGCTTTGTTATTTCTTAATTGTGTGGTTAGCTCTTGTACTAATTTAAAATCGGACATTGTGTGATAGTTGGTTGTAATATGTGTGTTCGTTGGTAATTTATAGCCTTCAAGATCATGCATTAATTTTATTAGCTCATAATTAAAAGCATTGTTAATAGATTATTTCTTTTAAATGTTAGTCACAGAAATGACATTCTTTTTCAATAATTCGAAGTAACAATTTATTGAAATTTCGATTTTTCAATATGCGTAGTAAGAGAGCCCGATATTATTTTTACCCACAAGTCATATCAACTATATTAGCAATTAAAGTGTCACACAATTTGCTTTGAATGATCAACCTTTGCCGAATAATGAAGTTCTTTTAAATTGGTTGATTATTGAAATGCTCTTTATATTTGGTTTATTTAGTGAATTATAAATTTACTTTAAAATTACTGAACTAAATTGTAATCTTTCAATCTACAAATTTTGTATATAAGATATTAATTATTTTTTGGCTCTTTCTGAAAATTGACTGATTTCTGCGGCACATGATCCTCTTGCTTCGCAACCTTTTAAAGATATGATTAAATCACCTTCTGTATAACGGTAAACATCATCTTTTGCCTTCTTTTCTGGGTCGTATGCACTAGCAAATAATTTTGGAACAACCACACCAGTTTTGCTCAACATGAAAGGATGCCATTGTAGAATATGACCAACTGAATCTTCTAAAGTTTTGAAAGAATAGTTTTTGATAAGCGGATCAGATAAATAATCGATGAATATTTTACTAAAGAATGTGTTTGAGAGTATGAAGGCTGATAAGTCTAATTTGCCATCGTTATCTTGTGGTAGAATAATTTTGGCGTTTGAAGCATGGAAATTTTCGTAGGTATTTATGTTGCTACCAGCAGTTACAGGAATACCTTTCAATAAAGACAGTTCTACGACAGATGGATCTAAAATATGTTTTTGTAATGAAATACCCATGTCCATGAATAATGATTCTTCATCTAGGAACATATATTGTTTGGCATTTGGGAAAGCAAACATTGCAGCTCTCATCATTAAGAATTTAACATCGTCATATTCAGTAGTTAAATCTTGTTTTTCAAGAAGTGGGACAAACTCCTGAATCCAACGAATATAAAGACCATAATTATGTTTTTGAGCGTAGTCAACTCTATTTTGGATAATCTTAACTAAAGTTTCTTGATCATATTTTTCAAAATCTATCAAGGTGACAATAATTACCTCTGGGTTTTTTCCCTTATGGTATACCAATTTACCATGATCCAAAAATGATCTTTTGGCAAAAAATGCTTGATCTGTAGTCTTACTTATTACATCTTCTGGTATTGGTTTATCATCTGCTTTGATGTAATAACGATTATTATTGTCAGGAGACATTCTTAAAATGTATAATCCTTTGATACCAATATTCTTTAAAACTGGTGCATGATCAACAGTTGGAAATATTAGAGGACTAGAAGCTTCAATGGTATGATAGTATAGGCCATGATATCCAGGGTTTGTATGACTTTTTAATGCAAGAGAATCACCTTGATTATTCCCACTGAAAATACGACTTAGCAAATAAAATAAAAATAGAGACCCGGATATTAACATGGCTATTTTAGAACTCATTTTTTTATTGAATCCTCCACTGTACGATGTGATAGTATCACTATTTAATAAATTTGAGATATCGCCTTGCCAACTATTTCTCTCATTTTGGCCTGATTTTAAATTGAATTTAGGTTTCATAACAGTAGTTTGTGCTTTCCAAATTTATTGATGAAAAAATATCAGAGAACAAAAGCCTATATGTATCTAAATCTCTTCTAACTTCACTTGATAACGGTTTCTTATATGTGAGGTAAATAAATTCCTACACTAATTTTATTGTTTGAACGGAATACGATTCAATATGAATACGTTCTCAGTTGGTTGTTATAAATATTTTTTCTCCCAAACAGATCGTATATACAAGACAATTATAGAAATATAATTGATAGTTGAAAACTCGATGTTATCGATGCTAGACGAACTTTTAATGAAACAGAATTTATCTATTATAGAAGAATCAAATCAATAAGGTTTCAATGTTTATTGTAACAGAAACAGTTGATGTGTTTTTAATTTTAGAAATTAAAAG
>JAJLTH010000074.1:28079-64129 GCA_030568035.1 Tetrapisispora nanseiensis
TTAAGATAATATTATAATATTAAATCAATGAAATGTATTTAATATTAAGATTTAAACTAAAATTTAATATATTGGGGGGGGGGGGGGGAGTCCAAATTATACATACTAATAAATAAGTAAACATGAATTAATGATGCAGTTATATAGACTTGATCTGTTAGGTTAATAGGCAATATTGTTGTCCTAATATTTCGTTTTATTTCCATTTTTTTTTATTGTATTTATTTGTTTAGTTTTTATCTTGCATAAATTATTTAGTTTCATAGAATTTCGTTAATGTATAATTAGAGTTTGGGTATGTGGCCTCATCATGGCATAAAATAAAATGAATTGATGCCATTTAACATAACAACATTACCAAGAGTTGATGTTGTATTCTTTATCGACTCTATTTATAACAATCTCGTTATTTTCTTCATCTTCGTCATGATCATGCCCATAATCTTCTGCAATTGCATCTTCAGCATTGATATAAGGTAATTCTTGTTTCTCATTCAATTCTTTGATTTGTAATTTTCTTATTATGACAGATACAATTCCACTTGCCACTGATGTAGCAATTAATGCATAGCAACCCTTCTGGAAATGTGGAACAGTCGTTGCAGAATAGAATAGAATAGACCACCAAGCATTAACAGCACCAGAAAACATATTCATTGATGCTAAAACAATTGCACGTTCTTGTAAATCGTCATGGCATATTATGTTCGCCCAAGCAAAAAATACAGCTTGGCCTGCATATGCTACGCCTCCTAAATATTGTGCAGTAAACATCACGGCACTGTTCAAAGGATTAGATCTTATCATAATTGCAACAACGCACATAACAACAGAAATAACAGCTGCAATGTGCCAATGTCTAGCTCGTTTAACAAAGCTTAAATAAAACGCAGCTATTAAAGTAGAGACGATCCCAACTGCATAAATTCCTGATGGATAATTATTTCTTTGTGCTAATGAAAAATTTTGATTTAGTAACCATAAAGCAAATAATGAATTGGATGCAAAACTAATATTTTCACCACCTAATATCCAGACAAAAGAAAATAACCACCAATGCCATCTGCCGATTACTCTTGTGATTACAGACCAATCCAATGTAGTGCTCTCATCTCTCTTTGGCAATCTCCTTCTTGCATATGATAATTCATCTGCGCTGAAGATGTATCTTGTCATGGAGAATCTACTAGATGTAGCATTATGATCTGGAACACCAGGGAAGAAAATAAAACCATACAATGCAATTGGAATTGTAATGGCGAAGTCGATTATAAAGAGCCATCTCCATCCCTCGAGACCATGGCGTCCGTTCAGGCTATCATGAATGCCTGTTTGGATAAATCCACTAAAAATAGAACCAATTAGACCACTACTTGTAAAGATAGCACTTCTAATTGGAAGTTCTTTCTCTTTGTACCACATACCTAAAATCAAATGTGTACCAGAGAATGTACAACTTTCAAAGATAGCTTGGAAAAATCTTATAGCACAACACTGTTGATAGGATGTAACTTTATACATTGATAGGGTCAAGACACCCCAAGCGAATGTACAAAAGCTTAACCAAATTCTTGGCGGAATAACTAATAGAATTAAATTATTCGGTATCATACCAATGACATAGCCTACAGTGAAACAAGTAGTTGTGATAGTAATATCATTGCCAGTCATATTCAAATCATCTTTCATACCAGAAACATATGCATTTGTGAAACCAACACGATCAACGTAATTGATCCAATACTGTAAACAAACAAACGATAGAACGAACAGATCTATCTTAAACAAAACTTTTCTTTTATTAAGTGGTTTTCTAATAGCCTTTGCAGAGTCCACATCATCGACTTTATCAACATATTCATTAATTATATCATTTTCTTTAATACCTTTTACACTATTCATGATGACTAATATGATTACAATAGCCAATAGTTATCTGTGTCAATCAGTAATTTAGAACCTTTCTATAACTGCCAAAAAAGATAAATGTTAGAAAGGATATAACATTAAAATTGTGACTTCTTGTAAAGTTTATTCTAACTTTAATTATCTTATAATGTGTTTTTTAATCTTATGGCTATATATACAATTCTTTTATTAAAAAGTAAATCTTACTTATCATGCTTTCCTCCTCAAAATGATGACTATTGACAAATTTCATTATTTTTTAAAAGCTCATCGATTTAAAGCCGTCGATACTAACAACAGAGAATTTAAACAATGGAGATTTTGATATTATATGGACCAATTGGAAGTCTTGATCTTTAAAGATGTATAGAATCTATTTGATCTCAGATATTATAAATGTTGTTTTCTATATGAGTATACATGTATTTATTAATAGATAGTTAGATAGTTAGACAGATAGATTTAGACACTGTATTACAACGGATTGAATTTTGATACAATTGGAAATATTCAAACCCAAAAATGAGACTATTAACAAATTGAATGGTGGAATTTGGAGCCCAAGGTTTGGATTCTAAATTAACTCGCCTGAAAAATAAAGGAAGGTATCTTGAAATATAAGATATAGAGAAAGAGCAAAGATGGAAAATAGAAATAAAAGTCCGTAAACGTATATATATGTATGTATATAATAGTTGTCAATTAACTATGTTGTAGATAATGTTTTTTTTTTTTCTTGGTTAGTTAACTTATTCTTCTTGAGCTTCCACTGGTTTTGGGTTCTTCAATAAGTTGAAATCTCTTTGAATCAAACTCAAAGAGGTATTTTTTGTACCATCCTCTCTTTCGTAAGAGTAGTTAGCGGCGTCGGCTTCGACGTAAACTAAAGCACCTTTCTTAACGTAATCCTTTAAGAAGTTCATTTGTGGTTGACTGAAGACGGTGACTTGGTACCAGTTGGTTGGGCCATCCTTTCTTGGTTGAGAAGCAATGCTGTATCTCAAGTATGTGGTGTTATTAGCAGAAGTGGATTCAACAAATTCACTACCAATTCTACCGACGATAGACATCTTAGAGAAGTCCATCTTCTTAGTGGTAGCATGGAATAAACGGGTTTGAGTACGTAAAAACATTGTATTTGGTCTGTGTTTGGTGTTTGGTGTTTGGTGTTTGGTGTTTGCCTTGGTTTTGGACGTGTTTGACTTGTTCTTATTCAAGGAACAAGCACATAAAAAAGATATCGATCAAAACAAAACTAAATCCATGAAGAACTTATTAATACGTTTCATTAATACGTTTCATAAATACGTTTCATTGATACATTTCATGAATACAGAAGTATTGATGACCCAACAACAGCTTTTCGTGTTTTGTGTGTTTCTTTCGTTAATTCTGTCGCTTGGGGGAAGAGTTTGCAAAATGTGTAATTGTAGGTCACGTGTGTTTTACCCGCTTTATCACGTGATGGTGATCGTGTAATTGTGGTCAGGGTAACATATTTTGTCGTTCCATTTTGTTACCCTCTCTGACCCCTTTACCCCCACCCCCCACCCCTTTGTGTCGTCACTTTTCATTTTGATTTTGTGACACTTTCTATTTTCTGACATCTTCGCTAATTGTTTGTTCTCATATCAAACATATCAAATTAACATAATAATAAAAGGTTTGAACTATTGATGTATATATATTGTGCTTAACATGAAGCTAAAACTTGAATTAAATAGTCGATTATATTTTTTTTTTGCATATTATTTCGTAGGTTGTAATATCTCTTCAGGTCACGAGCAAGGCATCTTACGACAATACTTCTGAAAATTGTACTAGATTCTTATCATGGTGTCTCCCTTAAACAACTCTCTTTCCCCTTACCAGCTTGCATAACGTTACATATATTAAATCACTCAAAAGTTCTCATCATCAAAATTATAGTGTGTTATTGAATGGGCCCGGTTTCTATACCTCTTTATGGCGAATATTTTGAGGAACAATGGGGGGTCTTCTCTTTCGACAAGTGATGAGTTAAAAAAAAACAAATATTTAATTATTTGATTACAATATTTAAAATAGTTTATATAATTTCACTTAATATTTCAATGTGTGTATGTATAACTAAATATATACATTCAATCTTAATTATATACGTATATGTAATTGTGAACTGTGTGAAATAAATGAATGCGTAAATTTATCTTCTTTTCTGAGTTATGTCATATGGTACCCTAAGAAGATACTCAGGTTCCCAATCAGCAGTTCATGGAACGTTGAATTATTTAAATGAAGAGTTAGTAGAAAATGGAGGGCTACCTCCTTGGGATTTAAGAATAGAGAGGAATATAGCAGATGATGATGATGATAGGAACTATACAGACTACGACTCATTAGCAGCAATAAGAGTGCTTAACAATCCAGAAATACAAGCTAAATCAGAATGTAGTAACTTAACTGAAACAGATACTGAGTCAACGAGAAGTGACTGTTTATCAAGTAACAATTGTGAAACAAGTAACGACAATGGGAAAAATTCTTTAGAGCAATATAGCATATTGTCATTGTCGAGTTCCGGGGAAGGTAAAGGAATGGTTATGAATAATAAACAAGCTACTTCTATAAACTCAGAAAAAAATATTAAACTAAATGAGAGTGGTTCCTTTAATAGAAATTATAAAATAATTGATGAATGGTGCCTGAATAATGAACTGAAATTCATACGTTCTAATACTTATGATAACATTTTAAAGAATTCAAGCAATGAGTATAGTTCAGAAGATAGTAACCGATTTGGTCAGAATGACTATAATATCTCAATATTACCCACAAAAAATCAATATAAAAGATTTGATTCTGATATATACAATAATTTGACTCATTTCCAAGTTTGCTATATCAAAGACTTTATAAGACGTATTCTCCCAATATTCAGGGATATAAATGTTCAATCAGGGAGTAGATTGAAAAACAAAACAACACAGTATCCAAGAAAATTTAAAGGTTTCCCTTCTGTGTTCTCAGAAAGAGATTTATGGTTATTCTATTCGCTCAAATATAATGAATTGAACAATAATAAAGATGATTTTGAGTTAGGACATAAATAGAGCCATTTTGGAAACAAACAATTTCTGGTTTCTACTCAAATTAGATTTTTAATCAAAATTTCCTTGATACCGTTATATACAGATTTATCAATTATACATATACCTTAATCCAATTTTATGGTCTAACTATTGATGTTATAAATTCTACATGAATGATTCATTAACTAGTTTCATTTTAGATACAACTTGTATATATATTACATTATGATAGATACAGAAAGGACTTAGCCCAAATTACGTAAAAAATTTCCATCTTTAAGAAATTTATGATGATGATAATCCGATGTAATTACCAGCTGTCAATGTCTTTGTGGATTCGATTAATTCCCAAGCCCCACCGAATGGGTTCTCTTCGTTAGATTCTTGGGAGAATAGATTTAGAGATCCACCAAATTCACCACTCTTTAATATAGTGAATTTAGCTAGAACACTTTTAGCCGTTTGATGGGCTTTACTCTCTGTCATAAATCTAGCAATTAATCTTTCTTCATTCTGTCTAGTCAACACTAAAGGTTGATTGAATTTCCAAGTAATCCTCTTCTTCTCCTTATTAAATGAACCTTGAGGTTTTGACAAAGCATTGGTGGTTTCGGCACCTTCTATAGATACATGAACAGCAAAGTCATTTAGGGTTATAGAATGAATCGAAGATGGAACAGTTGGAGACATTTTGACAGTTAATATAACACTAGCTTGGTGATCTTCGAATTTCCAAATAGGTTGAACGATTATTGGTACTTCAGGATTACTGATAGAATATTTGATTGCACCCAGTGTTCTTGAATTAATAAATTCGGGATTTACTTTGTATTCTTCAGGTGATGTTCTTTCCATAAAAGCTTGGTTCAAAATTACTTTTTCAAATTTATCACCATTTTCGATTTTTAAATTTAGACCGATTGGTAATTCTTGAGCAGGACTTTTGGAATAAATTAAAGCTAATTCACCAACAAGTTGTGAAGATTCAAGTATACCATCTTGGAATTTAGCATTAATAACTTCTGCAACACTAGCGTTCAAACCAAATTTGACTTCGCCTGAACTCTCGTGTTGGAAGATAGATTGACCAGCCATAGTAGTGGATGCACCAGTGGCTTGAGGGTCTAACATTTGTAACCCTGGAGTAACTTGAGACAATAATACAGAAACACGGTTTGAGTCAGCTACATTAGGGGTAATTATTTCGCTGGCTTGAGCTTGGTTAGAATGTAATGAATTATTTCCTAAAACTGAATCACGGTTCTGTTTTCTTGAAGGTGGAATACTAGGTGCCTGGATATGTAATGGTCTTGTACTAGTTGGTGGAGAAGTCTGATAGGCAGGTTCTTCAGGTAGTAGTTTTTCTTGAAATGTTTCATGATCTCTATCTGGTACAATTGGTTGGCTTTCACTCATAGGAGATATTGGAGCATATGTTTCATAATTTTCAGACAGCACCTTTTGCTCTGGTTGCATTTGTTGCTGTTGTGGTAAAGGAGCGCTAGTTGTAACAGGTGGATAGTAGTTTTCTTGTTGATTATCTTCAGCTCTTTGATATTGTTGATATTGTTGATATTGTTCTCTTGGTAATGGGGGTTGTGTTTCCGTTGGTCTTCTTGAACTACTTCTTGTATTTGTTCTTGAGGAATTCTTCATTGAAGAAGTTGTAGAAGCATTCTCCGGAATTGAATCTTCTTTTAAACTTCCCAAGTTTTGAGATTTTTTGTTTTTTAATTTATTTCTTCCAAAGATTGAACCAACCTTTGATTTCAATCCTCCTGACTTTTTGGTTTTCAAAGAGTTGTTGTTATTTGAGTCTGAGAATTCATTGTTCATTAGATCATGGTGCAATACAGTAGAGTTCGAAGTTAATCTATGACCAATATTTCCAAAAGTACTTCTTCTCTTTTCCTTTTTACTTGGGGAAGAATTTTGGTTTGCAGATTTTTTATTTGAGGCATTTATATCTTTTGGATCGGCCAATTTGAAATTAAATTGCATTGCTTCATTTGCAAAACGGTTAATTTCTAGCTCAGGGTCGAATGCTAGTAAAGAAGCCATACCTGATTCACAGTTTTTAGTTGCTGTTAAGCAGTAGTCGCTGTATCCTGTTTGGTACTTTAATAGACAATCTTTTAAGGTTTGTAAACGATCATAATCTACATGTTCAAAAGTTTCAAATAGATATGGACTCTCAGAACCCCATTGATTCATGGCTTCTTGGTCATTGCCATTTGCACCTGGGGAATTCTTGTAGTAATCAATTACAGCAGCAGCTTGACTCAACTTGGAATGTAATTTTCTGCTCTCTGTCCATCTTGAATCTGTTTCTGTATTATTTTTTAATACAGAAACTACGTCATGTTGTAAAACTAATTGTAATTGAGTATGAGCTTCTAAATCATCTTTTAAACCTTTCATTAAAACGTCCCACAATTGTTGAATTTCACCAATTGAATTAAAAGTATACTTTCTATGTTCTTCCTCAGTTAAAATTTGGTTGCTTAATAGTTGTTTAGATAATAAACTACTTAAGTTTTCATTTTGGGAAATAATCTTACGAAGTCTTTGGTTATAACTGGCTTGTAAATCAGTGACTTCCTTCAAAACAATGAAAAAATCTTTATTAATCAATTTAGCTTCAGACAATCTAATTCTCACAGCTTCAGTAGATTCGTAAGGATCTTTACCTACTAACAAAGTAGAAGAATACTTTGTTCTCTCAGACATTTTGAAGATATAAAAGCAAATGTCTTTTTTCACCTGGTTGGTTGTAGCTTTTTGTCTGCTTGTAATTTAGTAATTATATCAAATATAATATAAAAGATATAATTAACTCAAGAACTGAATAAATAAATATCTTCGAAATTTAATTAAGAGTAATTGGATTAATTGAATCGAAAAGAATCTTTCCAATAATGTAGAGACCCTTTAATTCAATTAATTATAAATCTTTCTTTTGGGTAAAATTAATTATTTCAATTAGAAAAGGAGAGAATTTCGAAGAGTACAACATCGAAAAATTTACATTTTAACGCTGAGAGAGGACAGTTAGCAGATTCGGGTAAAAACAATTTGAGAGATTCTATAAGAGATTGAAATAAATATGAAAGGGATTTGTTTAATACTAATGGCACATTATCATTAATGATTGATATGATTAATTTTAAATTTATTTTGTTTTAGCCTTGATTTTTAAATGCGATTATTGATGATATTATATTCTTTTAAATTACAAAAAAAACTACTCGAAACCAGAAGTTCTCGGTTCTCGACAAGACAATGCAATATAAAAATTAAAAATCTTTAATAAGAATCAGAATTTAATAATTATTGTTTTTATTATATTATATAGATTATTTACTTTTTTAGTAAGTCATATTTTAACCATATGTGTTCATGTATGTGAAACGTAAGAAAGGGAGAAAAATTTAGAGTGAATTTGATTATAAAATCAGAATGTTAATGTTTATGATTGTACATATTATTAACATAAGTTCCTTGAAAGAGTATAATAATATCAGGTATCGATTTGTGGAAATAAAAAATAATTTGGACTTAAAAATAAATCATTAATTAAGCAGCAGCTTTTTTAACTTCTTCTTTCTTTACTTCTTCTTTCTTTACTTCGTCTTTCTTTACTTCGTCTTTCTTTACTTCGTCTTTCTTTACTTCTTCTTTCTTTACTTCTTCTTTCTTTACTTCTTCTTTCTTTACTTCTTCTTTCTTTACTTCCTCCTTGTTGGCTTCAGCTTCAGCTGGTTTAGCTTCTTCCTTCTTAGTTTCACCTTCGGCTGGTGCAGATTCTTCCTTCTTTGGTTCTTCTTTTGGTTCTTCGATGTATTCTGGTTGACCAATCTTTAATTCACCAGCTAAAGCGGCATCGTGTGTGCTAGATAAATATTCAACACGGTCACTTAAATACTGACACATTTCAGTCCAACTTTCCTTACCTTGGAAGGGCTTGTAAAATACAAATTCAATAGCGTTATCGCTACATAAGTAATGATACATGTTCTTATTGGTTTCCAATTCAAGATCCCAATTGTGTAAGTTTCTGAACTTTGAGAAACCTCTGTATTGTTTACCTTGTAAAATATATCTCTTATTCTTAGACAAGTGATGTGGGTCTAATTTGTGGAAGCTAACGTGAACGAACATGGTGTCAACTTCTTTACCCTTTGGATTCATTAAATCTCTTTCGAAGTCATCTTCAAAACTATAATTTGGGTTATATTCCTTATATTTCTTATCCTTAGCTACTGTTTCTTTAGCAGCCAAGTGGTTAGTGTAATCACGGTCAAAATCTTTTTGATATAAACCAATACCTTTGAAGCCCTCCTTATGGTCAAAGTAACCATCAAATTCAAGAGTATTTTTGACTTGATAGTATGATTCGCCAAGAGCATGAGCAGCTGCAATAAAAGTTTCTTTATCACCTTGACCAGAAGTACCTTGGGAAAATAAAGGATAATACCATCTTGGACCATAATAGTTGTAATAGAAAGATAATAATAAACTTCTGAAATGTGTAGCTTTGTTGAATATCATTTGACCAGATTCTGTAGTTAAATCTGGCAAAGTACCTTCGAAGTCATGGAATGGAGTTCTTCTTAGTCTGTAATCGTTACCAGCATTTTCAATATTGTCATAGTAAGATTTTGGAGTAACATCATCAGCAATGTAACGAACTCTTTTCTCTAAATCGAATTTAATGTTAGCAATCTTGTAATAAGCTGGAGCAGTTACACGTCTCCAGATATCTGGCCAAAAGACTAAACCATTTTCTTTGTAAGCTCTGGATTCAAATACATAATCTAAATTAACTAAAGGAATGTTATCAGCATCAATATATAACATATTTTTGAAAGAAGAGACTAATAAACCTAATGCTTTGTATTGGTACTTCTTTAACTTTAATCTTGCTTGGAATTCAGGAGGTAGTGTTTGATCAACATAGACACACTTAGCATTGAAAGAAGGTAAAAATCTTTCACAGTATTCATCTTCAGTATTTTGGGATGGTGGAATGATAACTTCAATTGGTAAAGTGGTACCAGTGTCTCTGATAGCTTTGATTGTTGAGATACTGATAATTGAGAACTTACCACCAGCGACAATAACAATACCCTTTTCATTTGGCCACATTTGTTCCTTTAATTCAGGGTTCAGTTGTGTCAATTCGGTATCCATATATTCGATAAACTTAGCATGGTTCGATTGTAAATTTTTGATTTGTGAGTCCGACATGTTGAAACATAGGTCTAAATTGGAATATGACAGTAAATGGAAATTTTTTTTATCATCATATGATGCCACATCTTTCATAGTACAACTTTCTGTTCTGTAACTAGCAAATATATCCTTTGGTGGAGTCACTGGTCTAGTTTTACTTATAGCATTGAATAGTTTATAATAGAAATCATATTTGTTTTCAATCTTTTCATTTGCATAATAACCATTCATATTACCAATATTGTTGAATGTTTTTGGAGGAAATCTTAAACCACCATTTTTAATACTGTATTCACTTGCTTTACGTGTGAAAAAAGAATTGGCATAGTCGGCACTGTCAGAATTACCATTAAATGTTAAAGTTGGGAACCAAAACAATGAAAAGAAACATAAAGACACCACAATAAGTATGACATTCAGTCTTCTATTGGTTCTTCCTTTCAAGAACATTGGGACCTGCAATTTATTTTTAAATTGGACAGCGGCCATTGTGAAATTTGAACTAGTTAAAAAATAATTGCCAATTAGAAAACTTAATATTGATATATTCGTATCCTATATTATTGTGTATTTCTTTACCCAATGAATAAGTATTAGTTCAAACTTTTTTAAAATAATAATATTAATTTCCAGAAAATACAAATACACAGGGACAGGGATTTTAGAATTTCTTTGACTTGTCGGTCTGGGAATTTGATATTATATCTTATATAGCTGGGGGGAAAATAATATGATAATAAACACAACAATTAATATAATTGATTATTCTAACGAAATTCTCAACTTTAAATATAAAAATATAATAAACACTTTCATTTTATAATCTATTAACAAATAATTATATGAAGGTTTGATGAATTTCACTTCAAAATTTCATAATCATCTTTTTTTTTTTTTCTTATGTTAATATTCTGTTTATAGCGTAAATTCATTGAAGACACGTCTTCTCATTGAATTTCGTAAAAATTTCGAAAACGGGAGCCCTTTCAAGAGAAAATTTACTGATTGGTCTTATTTACAGTAAATATGCGCAAGAAACGCGGTTTTAATAGAAATCGAAATTGTACGTTTAATTCACTTGTTTTTGTAAAATTCAAAGAAATTTTCGACACTCCTTCGACAGAAAAACTCTAAAGATTAAATAACACATACTATCACGATTCGTGGTCTTTATTAACTTTTGTGAATGTTTAAAATGTGAGAGAAGCATCAATGTTGTTCTTTTGTTCTCCTTCCATGCATGTAATTTTCTCAGAAAAAGACTAAATGCAGTAGTAAGGCTAAATTTCATTCTATATTGAAAAGAGGGACGCACGTTGCAATGTTTGAATGACAAGCAAATACTTGACAAGTGTCACAATTTGAATTTTAATTGTGCTTCATATGAAAGTTAGCTTAGTTTGCAAAAAATGCATTGGTATGTCTATTAGTTTTTCGTTACTTTTGAAAGCCCTATATGGCAATAAATTATTTATAGAGTTTCCTCTTGATTCAATTTTTATGTTCGTATCAAGTTTATTTTGTCTGTGTTATATTCATTTATACGTAAATAGCATAGAGTTTGAAAAATATTTTGTATTGTTGTATTTATTATTAGTTTGATGACTATAAAAGGTTTTATATAAAAAAATTATGAATTGCAATTAAAAAGAAGATAGATTATAAGTTCTTATAATGAAGAAAAAAAATAAATATGATGATATCGGCAATGGAGGATAGCCTTAGTAGATATCCATGCATTTATCTCCATGAACATAATATTTCTTCAATGTCAAAAAAAATGAACTAATGTCATATTTTTACAAAAGATTTCTTCGAGAAACTTGTAATATACCCCCCTTTTAAATTTGGAAAATAAATTGTAGTTTCCAAAGAGTAATCATAATCTTCTACCTCTTCTACCACCCTTCTTTCTAGTAGAATCGGATGGAACTGGGGTGACATCTTCAATACGACCAATTCTTAAACCGGATCTGGCTAAAGCTCTTAAAGCAGCTTGACCACCTGGACCTGGAGTCTTGGATCTAGTACCACCAGTAGCTCTGATTTTGATGTGGACGGCAGTGATACCGACTTCCTTACACTTGGCAGCAACATCTTGGGCAGCTAACATAGCAGCGTATGGAGAGGATTCATCTCTGTCAGCCTTGACTTTCATACCACCAGTAACTCTGGCAATGGTTTCCTTACCAGATAAATCAGTAACATGGACGAAGGTATCGTTGAAAGAAGCAAAGATTCTAGCAACACCAAAAACTTGGGAGTTATCACGAGCTTGAGCCATTGTTGATAATGTTATTCTTGGTGTCTTTTAAATAATACGTAAAACAAATCAAATAAAAATTACAATTTAATAGATATATAGATGACCACTATTTAAAAAAAAGTAGATAACATGTAAAGAAATAATAAGTATCCTTTAGTACTAAGTTTCGATTAATACATATCAAACGTTTTTTATTCAGAATTCAAAAAATTTTAACAGAATTTCGAATAATATAGAGAAAGTAATATGAGAGAATACAAATTTCCCATATCAATTAACAATATAAATTAACAATATAAACTATGGAATTGATAATTTCTTTGAGATAACTATATAAAAGAATATTGAATACATTTAAGAGTTTTCTTCATTCTACCTCACTCTTCTCAACAATAGAAATAGTATATAGCAGAAGACCAGAGATAGTAGTATTGGAATGGGGGGATATCTGAGATGAAACATTATATTGGTGGGTAAAGATTTCATTTTAATAGCTATAACACTAAATTTGTATTACATATTAATATAAATTCACCGAATAAACTGGCTGTACAAAAGTGATAAAGGTATCGTATCGTATCGTATCGTGTGGTATCGTAAGAGTAGTATATTCCTTAAACAATTTCAGTGAAATTTGAGTGAACTAAATCAAAAAATAAAAAAAAAAAATCGATGAGCTTTCCACAAAATTGAAATTGAAATTTGAAAAAATAAAATTTCAATTTCATTGCGTCATAGTAAGTGGGAAGGGGGAGGGGGGAAGTTTAATAAATTGTAATTCAATATTATACCTGCTTTTTTTTTTTTTAATGTGGTTGGCCAAAGTAAATACCGCACAAAACCAGAGTTGAATTGTTTTTTTCTTCCTTTCTTTCATGTCCGAAACGAAGTGACTCTCAACTTGTTGGCCTGAAAAAATTTTGAAGGAAAGAAGAAGAAAGCAAAAAAAAAAATATATTCCTGAAATTAAATTTTGTGGATGTCTGGGTGTCAGATAGATTAGCCATTACAGTCACGTAAATATTGTATATATTCTTTTTTCTCTCTTTGCTAACTGTAATTTAGAATGTCTGTCTGTAAAAAGGTTGATTGGTATACGAAGGTACAAAGAAAGGTAAGGTTCCTATTTTTGTTGTCGTATACGCTCATAGCTTGGAGTTTATAGGTTTATGCTTTAGATTCCCAAGAATGTGTTGTTCAAGTTATGTCTTCTGGTGCAGATGAGAATGGTATGTTTGACCCGTGTGAAGCACAGATATTATCGAGAGAGAGATACTGGGTACTTAAACACAGTGTCCCCCCAATTTATCAAAATAAATTCAATAAATATGCCAAAATGAGTCTCTTCTGATAATCCAATTAGTTACAATTGACCTATCAAAAGTTCTTTCTCGAACTGAGTTGTAGAGAGAATATTGTCTAGAATGTCACAAATCCACTACAATAATACTCGTTCTTAATAAAATGTAAATTGGTCTCTTTAATTTGAAAGCAAGAAAAAATTGACAAACAATAAATTATAGAAAAGGTTTATATATTGTATATCAACAATTTATGGACAAGTTAAATTAAATTACATGAAAGTTATTAGCTTTATATACAAAATCCCCCCAATGGGAATCGATGAGCTCAAATTTCGAAATTTTTCAACATTGAAATTTTGAAAAAAAAAAAAAAGAACAGTCTCTATTATGTTTAATTGTAGAAATGAATTTGTAGTTGTTATTCATCTTTTAGTGATAGAAGAAGCTTCATTCTCTCATCTTACCCTCATTCATATGTGGGCTCACGATTCATTAGGTTTAAAGATTTTTTAAGGTTAAATTAAAATTAGTAAATATATATAAAATTACTGTATATAATTTTATGTTGAATGAAGAGTAGATATATCTTGCTTTTAACTTCAATTTTTTCTGTTTGAACTCTTCATAAACGTCAGAGGCTTTTTTTTTTAGATAAAAGATAAAAATGGTGGGTCAATTACGTGTATCCTTTCTACTCTTCATATTCAACATTGCTGTTGTCCTCGCATCAGCTTCCATCAAAGGTAAAATAAATTTGAATCCAAAAAATTTAACTACATACGATATATCGAGAATACAATTGAGTCTGCATCAAATCGACGACTACAAAAATGACAATGACACTTCAAGTCACAATTTAAATCCATATTATTCTTCAGCGATCGTTTTGAACACTAACGGTGATTTCATATTTGAAGATATACCTTTAATCAAAGGTATCAATAAAACTACATATTTTGTGCTTTATTCAAATTCATTGGATTATAATCTTAGACCTAATAGAGTACTTTACAAGTTTGTTTCATTAGATAATAATGCAACAAAGTATAATATGACAGCATATCAAAATATTTTTGGTAAAGAGTTCTTCCCATCTCCAGAGATCCATTTCCCAGATGATTTGATCGAAATAAAAGCCAGCCCGTACATAAATATCACATATGCAGGTAATGCTCCAATGAGACTTTACTATCAGTACAGATCACCAAGTTTCTGGCAGTCCGGTATAGTTGGCAACATATTAAATTCTCGTTGGAAAACTGCAGCTGTTATCACAATAATCTGTTTGGCTATATTCCCTTTTGTGGCTGAAAAGCTCGATCCAGAGACAACAAGATTGATTAAAGAGGAAGCAATGAAAAAACAGAGGGAGAAATATCAAACCAGTTCATCATAAGATTTTATACAAAACAATATCTCATTGATCTTTGTTAATTACAAATTCCCAATCTTTGAAATGAATTGAATTCTTAACAAATTCGCGCACAGAGTTCGTTTTCTTTCAAAAAATTTCACTAATTTTTAAATTTATTTTTAGAATTTATCAAATTTATTTCAATTCGATATATAAAATAAAGGGAAATAAATGATTCGATTTCTCGAATTGATTTATCATTCACAAATGCATTTTAAACTAAACTCTTTTTTAATTAAATAAAATTTAACAATAGAGAAATTAATCGATAGGTATTTGTTAGTAAATATAATTACCTAAACTAAAATATAATTAACCTATTCATATATTACATTTTGAATTGGCTTTATTACTGGTTTTAAATTTTTAGAAATTGGTTACAAAGCCTTGCCAAAAATCTTCCTCTACAAAGATTACCTACTTCATATTTTAATATTTAATAATAATCAGGTTATACACAGTTGAAATTATGGAAACAGCGATATTAAACTTTTTTGATGAGCTTGTAAACCTTACAGATATTAAGAATGAAGTCCATGAATCCACTAGCACAGAGATAATAAAACATATAATTAATGACTATCAAACAAAAGTTGACGATGAAAAAAATCTAAAGGATATTGATTCAAATCTTGAAAATTATATAGATTGGATATTACCTAGATATTTCAATTTGAATGTGTTAGATGATAATTTCATTATAAATGATAATGGTAAAAATTGGATCAATTTTTTTGATGCTTCAATTAGATTCAATAATTTTAAAGAATTGTTGTTCAACAAATGTTTAATTCAGATTTTATTGGCATTGATAAGTGTATCGATGGTGAATAAACAAAAGTTTAGTAAATGTTTGGAAATTAAAATTTATATACGAGAAAAACTATTCGACGTTAATTCATTAAATAATATACCGTCATCTCTTCGAGGAATTTTAAACCGCTTGTATACGCAAATATTATTAGTCACAGCAACTCCAGATGATATCCAAGAATTATATGATAATTTCTCTATTTCAAAAGATATATTAAATGAATTATCCTTCCAAATAATAGATCCTTCATCGCAGAGCTATTTTTTATTCCAAAATTCCTATAGAATATTTACTTTAAAAGATAAACTACCACCAAAATCAAAAAATATATCATTACAATTATATTTGGAATTTGATGATGTGATATCAAACAGAATCTTGACAGTTGGAAAGAATTTATTTTTCGAAATTAAAGAAGGACAGTTGTATATATCGAATGATGAATGTATTATTGGGTTGTTTGATTCTTTGGAGTTTAAACCTTTTAATCTTTATTCTTTGATTATAACTTTAGAAGGTAATGATATTTCACTTTTCAATGATGGGATATTGGTGAATAAATTGCAACTGTTTGAAGGCTCCATTTCTAATTTAACTTTAATCGAGTTGGGGTCAATGATTTCATCTTTCAAACTTTTCAGATTCAGAATATTTTCTTGCATAATTAATAGTGAAATGTCTGAAATACTTCACAAAGTTGGGCCAATGTTTAACATCACGGACCAAACCACGTTAGATCAAGATATGATTAAAGAGATAATATCGAAGATACAAACCTTAGGTTCTTCAGATTGTATACAAAAAAACTTCACAGATGATATATCTTTAAATTTTCCACACAAATCATTGATAGTTGATATAAATCCATTACACGAACTATTTTCAACTGAAAATAATAGTTTCATATTTAATGATGGTAACGATAATCAAAATAGTAAAAATGATTTTTTAGATTCAAGACCAATTTATTACTATAAAGCTGCAAACTTAGTTTCTCTATTTGAGAGTATTGATTGCTACTCTCAAATTATCTGTAGTCTGGTGAATAGCTCTAACTATGATGACGTATATGAAGTATTAAATCATTTACTCAAGTTACTGATTGATTTTAGACTTTTGAGAATATTCGAACAGAACTATAGTTTTTTTATAATTAAGCATGTATTATTATATTCGATAATACCGAAATTTAAAAAGACATTGCCCTTATCGATTTTAGATCTTTTCATGGAATACTGTGGTTGGGATACGTCAAATATTTCAAATTCTATCTTAAAGAATAAAGATACTTTCGAAATTATTGTGATAGATTTTAGACTTTGGTATGTCAATTCCGAAGATATTGAGCAAACTATGATAGGACAAGAAATATTAAGATTTATTATTTTTCAAATAAATACCTTTATTGATTCGTCGATTTTTAAAAACTATAACATCAAGGTAATGCAAAATTTATCCTTAATTCAAAAAATTTGCAATAATCAACACCTTTTATCTGAATTATTCCCTGAGTCCAATATCCTTGGTGAATTAGGTAATGATATTTCGAACATATATTTCTTGATGATAAAGGACAATTTAACAAAATTTAAACTTAAATATATCTTAAATTTTGCATTTTATGAATTTAAATTAAACTTTGTTGACAGTGGTAAGTTGTTGATAAGGTCTCTAGAAAAAATTGTTGATAATAAAATTGAAACTAATGACTTACAAGGAATCAATATTATAGATGATTCATTAACTACCGGTGATATTCTATTATTATTGCAGGAAATTAGTGAAAAAAATGAAAACCCTTCAACAGTTCTTAGAATTTTATTGAAATTATTGGTCTCGAATAACAACAATTATGATAACTTCAATCGAAAATCGGGTTTCAATATTCTATTAGAAATTTTAAAGGGTTCTAAAGTATTATATTATGAGGAAATTATTTTAATTTTATTTTATCAATCATTTGAGGATTATGAGTATGTCATGAATGCGATCGGAGTAGAAGACTTCGTTAAGAAGAAAATATTGTTCAGGAAATCAGTGATTTTCAAAGAAATTTTGGAAATATCTATATTACTGTTGGAGTGGGCGATTATTAACGATATCCAGAATGATTTTATTGTTGAATTACCAGAATTTTTGTATTCTTTTGTTTTTTACTTAGAAGAATTGACGTTGGACAAAAGTAATATAGGAATTTTGGACATTCGAACCAGTCGAATTTTTAACAGCTTAAGTGATCTTCTTATAACAGCGACAAAATCTCAAAATGGGTTGATTTACGATAAAACCAGCTCTCTGATCCAAAATGTTATTACAAAATCTTTGAAATATAATATAATATCTCTTAATGGCAAAGATTTCGAGCAGTATATTTCAGTTTTGCTGTCTTTGGGAACTTCATTCACTCAAAAATTTACTCTGTTTTCTGACACTAATAATAATAAATATTATACTTATATTAATTTGGAAAGATATATTACAGAAGCAATATTTGAGTTGGCAGCTATGGATGTTAAGTTTTCTTTAAAAATTATGAGTTCACCTTCGATGTTTTCAAATATTATTACAACTTTTTCGTTAATAACTAAACATTATTCAAATATGGAGTTTACAACTGAATTTTATATTACAAGTTTATCATGTTTGTTAACATGTTTAAGAATTTATTTAAATACTGAATCTTTTCACAAAAAAGGTTTGCAATATTCAGAATTAACAGAAATAATAGTCTACTTAATTGTCAAATTACAGGCTTTGGTTATTACTAAAAGAATTGAATGGGATTGTGAATATTATAGACAATACCAAGATTTGTTATGCAGACATGGTGATATTCTATTTGAAGCGAAATATGACTTTTTTGCACCTGAAACCGTTTGGCTAGTATTCATTTTTATTATTTATGGAATGGAATATTATGAAATTGACTCTAAACTATTTGGAGTTCTAAATAACATTCTGATCTGTTCAAATTCAAACCAAGAATACATATTAAATGAAATTGAATTTAAAGGTAGGAAAGATTTACTTTCAATATTAAACGTGTTCAAGTCATTAGATGATGAGACTGCTGTAAATTTGATCAAGAAGAAGCGAGATAGGATTTTAACACAATCTCAATATGATAAATTCTTAAAGCATTCATATCAAATTTTAAAAATAAATGATTTTAAGAATAGTCTAACAAGTGATCAAGTAAACCTCTTTATATATGAGGAAAAACAAAAGAAAATGAATAGAGATTTAATTATAAATGATAAATTGCGGAAATCATATTTAGAAAACAACATTGAGAAAATTAGTAAAATTATGAGGGCTGGAAATAAAGAAACCAATATGTTCATGATGGACTATGAAGAGGAATTCATAATAAACAAGAATAAATATCAAGAAATATATGTTCAAAATTTATTGACTACTAGCATTGATCATTGTACCGATCCTAAGGTTGATTGGTCAATTGATCTATCAGAAGATTTTCAAAAATCTAGAATTAAACTTGTACCAATTCAAGGCCATGTGGAGTGCAATAAGGATAATAACAGTAATATATCTGTCTATAACAACGACCACAACAACAATAACAACAACAATAACAACAACAATAACAACAACAACAACAACAACAACAACATTAAGAGAAAAGAATCAAGAGAGGAATACTTAAATAATGATACTTTAAAATCTTACGAGGTCATATCAGATATCAGTTTTGAGAATGAGAATAAATTTGTGTCAACTGAAGAGAATCAGAAAGTTCTGAAACTTTTAAAACCTAATGATTATATTAAAGGTATATGGAATTGCAGTAGAATTGTTGGTTTAGATATTAGAGAAGGGATTTTGATATATGGATATAAAAACATATATTTTATTCAGAATTACGTATTTTCAAAAAAGGACAAAAATATTGTTAACATTTCAAAGGTCTCATTCGAAGAAAGAGATATAAATGTAGAATTAATTGGATGTATCTCAAACTCAAAAGAACTGGAAGACCATGAACTTACAGTTTGGAGTAATCGTAGTCTACTTCATGTTACTAAGAGACCATTCTTGTTAAGAGATACAGCATTCGAAATATTTCATACAAGAGGTGAAAATAATTTATTCTCTTTTCGAAACAAAGAATTAAGAGATGAAGCATTTTCGCAAATCAAAAATATTTGTAATCCTTCTGGAATGGATCCAACTTTAATGATGGTTTTAGATGAAATTAATAAGCGTTCCTCTGGTGTTAGTATAAAGAATGGAATAATTCAGACTAATCTTAGAAGTAAAGTGATGAATGTTCTGAATACTTCCACATTTGATGGTTTTGAAGCTACTCAACAATGGGTTAGAGGTGAAATTTCTAATTTTTTTTATTTGATGATTTTAAATACACTCGCTGGAAGATCATTTAATGATTTAACACAGTATCCTGTTTTTCCATGGATTATATCAGATTATGAAAGCAATTCTATATCCATAAATGACCCAAAAATTTATCGAGATTTGAGTAAGCCTATGGGAGCACAAACAGAGAAACGTGCAACGCAATTCAAGGAACGTTTTGAATCTTTGGAGTTAATTCAGGATCCATTGTCACCTCCGTTCCATTATGGAACACATTATTCTTCATCAATGATTGTCTCGTCATATTTAATTAGATTGAGACCTTTTATTGATTCGTATTTGATACTTCAGGGTGGAAGAATCGGACCAGCTGATAGATTATTCAATTCTATCCAACGTGCTTGGTATTCCGCTTCGCAAGAAAATACAACTGATGTTAGAGAATTGATACCTGAATTTTATTGTTTACCTGAATTTTTAGTTAATATAAATAACTTTGACTTCGGTAAAGATCAGAATAATACGAAAGTTAATGATGTAACTTTACCAAAATGGGCAAATGGAAATCCAACAATATTTATATGGAAAAATAGAGAGGCCTTGGAGAGTGCATATGTATCAGAAAATTTGCATCAATGGATCGATCTCATATTTGGATATAAGCAGAAAGGAAACCAAGCAGTAGGTGCGCTAAACGTATTTAATAAAGTCAGTTATGCTGGTGGTGTTGATCTTGATATCATTAAAAACCCAGATGAAAAAAGAGCTATAACCAGCATGATTCACAATTTTGGCCAAACACCTTTGCAAATATTCTCTGAACCACATCCTAAACGAAATGTACTTAACCCGTTTAAATTATCCAGTTCTATCAGAAACCTTCATGCATTGCCTATATTGACGGAGAAGGAGAATATTAATGAGGCACATGTTTCACATCATATTGTTCCTACAAAAAAGTTGTCCAAAGAATGGCAATCATATTCTAAATTCCAATTTCCTGTAACTGATTCATTTACTGTACAAATTGATTCTGAAGATAGAACCTCTTTAAAAATTGGAACAAGACTTTTCAAATATCTGCATTCTTCTCAAATTACTGTAATTAATGGTGATGGAAAGTCATTGCTGTTTACTGGTGATCAAAATGGATGCATTAAAATATGGAGGATAAATGAAGAAAAATATGATTGTATTACTCAAATTGGTAAATTTAATGGGCATAGACATGGAGTTAATGAAATTGAGTTTTTCTCAGAATATGGAATAGTATATTCAAATGACACATCAGGAATGCTATTATCATGGGATCTGAAGAAATTCGGCTTAATCAGAAGTATTGACAATAATTGTATTTCTTTTACTGTTTCGCAACGAAATGGTGATATAGCTGTATTGAGTCAAGATAATCAATTAACCATTTATAATCTAAATGGTTTAAAATTTTGTAATACTATTTTTAAAAGGAGTACAATGACATCAATTAAATTCTTCAATATGTCTCCATTACAACTAGGTAAGTTAAGACATGCGTTTTGGCAAGAAAAAGCAATTATCCTTTCAGGTTATGAAGATGGAAACATTGAAATATACGAATTGTTTTTATCTGATTCTAATTCTTGGTCATTAAAACTTTTGAAAAGTATTAATAACGGATCTGGGTTGTCAATTACATCAATCAAGCCAAATTTGAAAAGTAATTTTACTGAAGAAAATGCAAACGAAGATTTTGTAGAAATTATTGCAGGCGATAAAAATGGTAATTTATATGTTTGGCATTGATTCCAAGTATTAAGTAATTAGAAGACTAACGTATTCTGCAACTAACTTTATGATTATATAGAGTTCTTTATGATTCTTTTTATGACAGTTATTTATGTACAAAGTCTATAAAATATGATTATTTATCATGTGCTCTTTGTTTTTTATTATTGTTTACAATTTTTTCATAAACGAACAATCCAATGACATTTAGTAGTAAACCAACTACTTGCATAACTGTCACAGATCTTCCGATAAATATCCAACTGACAGAAATGATGGCAATTCTTTTCATTAGATTAGCGATGGAATATGTTAAAGTGGAAAGTTCTCCTAATAAATGAAAGGTGATCATAGCCTGAAGAAAATGGAAAGTGCCATTCACTAAAAATAATTGCCATGGGATAGTTTGTATCACTGTTGTAGTATCACCTGATAAATATTTCAAAATAATTGGTAACTCGAAGGTTAAAAACCAAAAAAATGAAAGCATAAAACCAACAGATGATATATATATCATTAGTGTTAGCTTATCATACGATTTTTTAGAAATCTTGCTATGACTACTAGATGCATATTTTTCTTCAATTAGGTGTTCAGCAGAATTTATTTTTGGTAACACCATTTTATTTTTTTCTTCTTTCTTGTAAGTAAAAACTTTTTTACCATATATATTTTGGAATACAAAAATAAACATGGAAATTATAGCACAAGTTATACCAAAAAAAGAAAATTCTGAGACATTCGTTGAGTTTTTAAATTTATTATCTTCATTAACAATTATCCAGACACCTGCAATTAAAGCAGCCAAGCTGAAACAAATATTTGTATTGATATGCAACGTGCTTATTCCAATTATTTTTTGGAATAACAAAATAAAAACTGGTGATAATGTCTTGATACTTGCAACTGTAGATACTGGAACTAATGATGTTGCTTTGTGTCCAAAAAATTTACCGACAAATTGGAAAATACTTAACGGTAACACTGTTTGAAATATTTTTTTCGAAGGTTTTGTAATCACTGACCAGGTGCCATCTTTTGTTATTGTTCTTCTGTCGTATGCTGGAAACGTACCAATAGGAAATGTGTTATAGAATGATTCAGAACTATATGCTATCCCACAACAAAGTATGGCTAGTTGTGCTGTATAGAGAAATTGAAACTCACCTAAAAATAACGGCAGTGGGCATACTGTTAATATACGTTTAGTCACTTGTGACCCTATAGATGACAACATATACCAACAAATGCATAATATTACAATGTGAATATATGTATATAATGTTTTAGCAGTGTTATATGGCATGTTTGTTTATAACCAATCTGTGTGGAATCAATAATATTGTAAAATGTTTTTAAATTTTTCACAAATTTAGGAAATCTTCGAGAATTGATCAACGGTTGTAACCGTTCTTGTATTTGAATATAATTCACTGATGTGTGTGTTATCCAATATAATAACAATCAGAATAAAGTGTATTGAATTATCATAATTATATGAATAATTAATACATTTCAATAATGATTGATTAGATTAAATCAGTGAACAAAAATTATTTTCATTACATTTCGTCTTCAATATTTTTTATTTTTTTTCATTTCTTCTTTGGCAAATAAGTATGCGATGATTTTTGAGATGCTCACATTAAAGTGACAAACCTTCAATGATGTTAGTTTCTTCTAATAAGTACTAAATTTATCTTCAAGAATAAGTTATTAATGCTATGTGAATTTTAATTAAAGTATTTAATCTGTATGATTTGTAGTATCTTTAATTATAAATATATGCGTGCTTGTTCAAACTACTATCATTCATTTTTTCAAATAAATATTTCATGATCAATCGTGATCAATAAAAATGCAATGTGTTGTTGTTTTATTTCATATGATTTGTTTGTTAAAATCATGCTTTGTTAAAGTAAGTTTCATCTTGAATTGTCATTTTAGCTTAAAAATTTTTTTAATATCTCAATCTTGCTTATTTCAGTTTCATATTCTTGAATATCTACGGTTGCTTTGATCATTTTTCCATGGTATTTTGTCTTCCCATGTTTCTTTGATTCAAAAATGCTAACAACCCCACAAGTTTCTAAAGCATTACAGCTTTCTAAAAATTCATTTCTTTTTAGTGGAGCTAAACTATTTTTTGATCTCAGTAGCATTGTATAATAATCATATGCATCATCAAGAGTGCATTGATCCTGGAAAATATCAACTTTTTCTCTATGCAATAATGTGCATAATACAATCTTTTGTTGCATATTTAATTTAGAAATTTTTGATTTAGTACATGAATTATTCATTAAAGAAGTGAAAACTTTTGCAATATGTGGTAAACCTACTTTCTTAAGGGTCTGCGAATCAGATTTTAAAAACGGAGATTCTGATTTATTAGCAGCTATTAATTCGATTTCTAGTACCTCTATACTGCTTCTTAATACATCAAACAACTTCCTCAGATCACCTGTATTACCAGAACATTTTTTAGCTGCAAATTTGATTGCCATTGGATTGAATACACAATAATCTTCACCTTCTGCTACTGTTGGTTTCAATGTTTCGATACGAGAAAGTATTATCTTATGCATTTCTTCTGATGTATATGGATGGAATAAGAGAGTTTTTGGTAATAAACTTAATTGTAAGTTTAATCTTGATAAAAATCTATCTTGCATATCTAATGAATTTGCGATACCTATTAGTGAAAAATTTGTCTTTGGAAGTTTTGCCAGTAAAAATAATTCAAATAATGTTTTAGTTGAATTTACATCATTTGTTAATGATTGATTTATTAGTTTATCCATTTCATCCAATACTACAACAAAAGTGACCTGTGAACTATATTTTTCGAAAAACTTTTGCAAATCTATCATTGTACGTACTTCTTTTTTGTTATTAGGATGTTTTTTGATAAACGAATTATATATTCTGTTAAATACAACAGAAGGGTCTGTCAATGCAATACAATTAATGGAAACAATAGCTACTGGTTTTACCTCATTATTTGGCAAAATATAGTATGCAATATTTTCTAAGTTACCATCAACTTTTGGTACTATTGGCTTTTCAGAATTGGAATTAAGATCTGGTAGAACTAACATTTGAAAATTATCCCTTATTATGGATTCTATTTGGGCAGTCTTACCTGTCCCTGGTGGACCAGTGACATAGAGGGAATTACTTCTACCTGTACTAATGTTTTCATTTAAGAAAGTTTTTAACTGTTTGTATTCTTCTTCTCTTGTTGGTAGAAAACCTCCCTTTTCTGTTATCATTCCTGAAGATCTCTGTAAGATAGCTTTAGTACGAGAATATAATGTGTTCTTACCAAATACCAATTTTTGAGGACTAGATTTTGGAGTGATCGGTAATATCTTATCATGGGTAAATGGTAGTTTCATTTTCATTGGAGTTAGAAAGATATTATTGGGATCAATTGTATCATTTTTAGATTTTTTTGATGCACTTCTTGGTGGTGTGTGAAATTTTTCATCATAATTTAATCGAGGTTTCTTCTTCATCGATTTCTTTGGTGTAGATGGGGTCTTAGTGAGAAGTATCTCAACATCACTAGATTCATCTTCTGACACATTATAAGTGGAGACTCTCTTTCTCTCTCTCAATATTCTACCACCGGCTGTAGTGATCATTATTCTTCAAGTACTATTTTGTTTTTTTGTTAAACCGGATTGATTAGTAGTTTTGTAGGCAAATCAAATAGTAAAGATTGTTCTGTGTTTCTGTTTTCGCAACTATATATAACGTATGCCCAACAGCAAAACTAGATTACCATATCTAAAAGAGATATCCAAGTTTAACGATCCTAATCTGTTTATATATAAACAAATGTAAAAGTGAATGAAACAAGAATGAGAGAGATCTATCTCATCAACTTTTCAATTTTATGCTGCTCTGTGATCTCGAATAACAACACTACGCACTTTTCTTACCGGAGAATTGCAGAAGAGCCAGCCACGTTAAAATCGAAAAAGTATTTTTTTCAGAGAAATTGCGTAGAACACAGCGCTGGTGGGACACTTTTTTTTTTTCTAACGCGTGAGCTCATTAATTATCCCAATTAGGAAATATGATATAAGTTTTCCTAATCGAGGCAAGAGGCTAGAGTGGGAAGATGGCAACCAAATGAAGTTTTGGGATGGGGGACAATGTGACAGTGACACTTGGAAAAAAATTAAAAACTACGTATGTGGTGTTTCAAGTTCGTTATCTCTGTTTCATTAATTTTGTAGAGGTAGGAAGGCAGTACTTAAACATTGAAATTTTTAGTCACGCTATACTTGGGTGTCTTCAAAAGAACGGTACGATTCAGTTCTCTTGCTTTGCGTTTTTTAAGTTAACAAGAGAGTACGTTTCCAAATAAGTTTTATTTAAACCCACTGACTTTTTTTTTAAGCCCACTGACTTGTGTTTAAACTACTGATTTTTAAAAGTAAAACGGACCAACATTGATGTTACAAGAGTATTTGGTCAATTCGTCAAAAAAGTAAGAGAGCAACCGAATAGATGCTTTGGATCTTTACACATATCGAACTATACGTTTAGATTAGGGTCATTCTGCATCAGTACCGTTTTCCTCATTGTTATCCAGCTTGCTGGCTTCGCACCACAAGATCAATAAATAATTCCCAGAGGTATCGGGCACCTTAGCAATGTGACACCTTATCTTTGCACACGACCTGGGACTATGTTAGTTCATTATGAGAAGCAGATTTTCTTCCAAGAAAACAGACTCCAGTTCCGAGAATAAGAAGCATTGAACGGTTCTTGTGACATTACCAATATATAGCCACCACCACCACCCAATGCAGAAAAGTGGATTTCCTATTTTGGTAATATAGATTTCCTAATTCGGGACCGTCGATGCTATTTCCGGTAACTCTGGAAAAAAAACAAAGAAAAAAAAGAAAAACAAATCAATTGGAAGAGTTCATGCGCGAAGAAGCACCCGCACGCTTATATCCGAGACCAGCCAAAAGAAGAAATTAATGTGTCTCTTTTAGGAAATCGCCTGGTGGGTACGAACAACTCTGAAATTTTTCATTCGAAAAAGAAAATTATCGTCAAATCTGATATCAACAAAATTCATATCAATATAAAAATAGTTTTAATTGATATGCTGGTCCCTTATAAAGTTTAATCTTTTCTTATTTACAATTTATCTTAATTGTTTATTTTTAAAGTTGATTTGTTGTAGTTGATTAGTATTGTGTGTCTGAACAATTGTAATTCTATTACTTCGATTTGTTTATTAAAAATAAAAATAGGATCTTAAAAGAGATTAAGGATTTGGACTTAAACATAAAAAATTAAAAAATAAAAAAATACCAATAGAAACAATTAACAAGCAAAATATTTGAGGTAAATCATGAATAATACAAACGTTACTGTCGATGCTGTTGTTCCTGTTGTCGAGGAAGCTTTTAAAAATTTCTATGAAGCTTACTACCCAACTGTTGATCTGCCATTTTTTAATATCAATTTATGGAATCTGTTCAATAAGGCTATGACTGTTTTAAGTTTAGGTCATTTCATTCCTAACGATTTCAAATTTGTTCAAGGTGAATTACCTTTAAGTGAATTAAAAGATGTTCTTATTGGTATCGCCACCTATTATGTTGTTATCTTCGGTGGTAAATTTTTATTAAGAAATAGAGAACCGTTCAAATTAAATGCGATTTTCCAATTGCACAATATTTTCTTAACTTTTGTTTCATTCACATTATTAGTCTTAATGATTGAACAAATTTTTCCAATTGTTTACAGACATGGTGTCTTTTACGCTATTTGTAGCCTCACTGCTTGGAAACCACAATTAGTTACCTTGTACTACTTAAACTATTTGGTCAAGTTCGTTGAATTTATTGATACACTATTTTTAGTTTTGAAGAAGAAAAACTTAACATTTTTACACACTTATCATCATGGTGCTACAGCTTTACTATGTTTCACTCAATTAGTCGGTAACACTTCTGTTTCATGGGTTCCAATTGTCTTGAACCTTGGGGTCCACTGTTTGATGTACTTTTACTACTTTTTAGCTGCTAGAGGGATCAGAGTTTGGTGGAAAGAATGGGTCACAAGATTTCAAATTGTCCAATTTATTTTTGATGTCTTTTTCATCTTCTTGGTTGCATATCACAGAGCTGCATTCCTATACATGGACTCATTACCATACACTCAATGTGCTGGTTCCACTACTGCTATCTTCTCTGGTTTCTGCATTTTAGCCTCCTATTTATTCTTATTCATGGCTTTCTACATCGAATTGTACAAACGTTCAAGCTCAAAGAAATCAAAGAACGCTGAAACAAAAAAGAATCGTTAATAATATTACATTGACTGTAAATATAGATAATTTTGTAATAATCGAGAAGAAATATAAACTAATAATTGAGAAGAAATATAAACTAATAATCAACAAGATTTTTATTATTTCAGGTTTCTATTTTAAGTTACGTAAAAATGTGTTTTTAAATAGCTTTCATATATCATTATTAATTCTATTTTTATACTTTGAAAAAAGATTTGCTTATCAACATGTTAACTTGAATATATTATTCTTTGTTATTCGAATATTTAATATGTAAAAACATTATTAGTACATATAGTATATGTGAATGTTCAAATTTGATGCATTTTAATTAGAAGCTAAGACTCGAAGTTTGTCTTTAAATCCTGGGATCTCATTTTTGATAAGTTCAGTGATTTTTTCAATAATTCTAAATTTATTTTGCTACTACCACCCATGATTGTTACATTCTTAAGATTACCAGCATTATCTGAAATTATTGAAATGGTTGTATCTATGCAAGCTTCTTCAGTTTCTGTATCAATATCCACCAAGAATGCTTTTCTTGTAACTTCTAAATTAATGTCACTATCGCTATCAATTTTTTGGTAATCAGTGTCAATTTGCTCATAATCTAAGTCAAAAATTCCATAATTTGAAGCATAGGCAATATTCGATTCTTTTAATTTCAAGGGAATTTTATTCTGGTCATCAAATAAAATATTAAAACTTTCCCTCACTGTAGTGCTTTTACCTTTTGATTTTACTATTCTTTTTAAACTTACTGTTTTATCATCGATAAAAGCCTTAGGAAGTTCAGTGTTTTTTAATGCATATATCAATGAATTCCAACATAAATCAAATAACGGTCCAGTTCTACTGAAAACAGAAATTTTTGCATGTAAAACGTATCGAAGTTTCTTCTTATTTTGACTTAATTGCAGTAACGGTAAATGTTCAATATCTTGACTATCTGGATATAAGATTTGTTGTTTGTTTGTCTCCGAATCGGTAATACGTATACCATAATCTATATTCAAACTATTTTTTGAAAGTAAACCAGAATGCAAAATACAATCATGTAATTTTTGTCCAATATTCATTTCTTCATCGCTAGGTGGAGCATTACCTCTGCCTCTTTCTATTTCTACAACAGGATAGATTGATGTATATTCGGATATTTGTTTTCTTCTATTTGCAATGCTATTATCAGTGTCTTCATATTCATTGAAAAATTCATCATGGCCGTCTTCCTCTATTATGCTTGCACTGATAGATGTTATAACGACCGTTTTACCACATTTTAGGATATTTGAGCCAATGATATCTTTAGGGAAATAATTTTTATTCTCTGAAGTATCACTTACATTAATATTTCTAAACTCTTCAAAACTTCTTGTTCCAGGTCTTAAATTTAATGAGAGGTATCGCTGTAATGTTAAATCTGGAGATATTCTTCCAATTACTTCTTTAGAAAAAGACAATAATTTAACATTAACAATATCATTTTCCTTTTGAGTCATTATATGTTGGTTGATTCCGTCTAGCTGCTTAACTTAAGTATAGAATCACGTACTTTCTTAAAAATGCTTAACCTGATATTTATGCATTCTTCAATTTACCGTCTTTTTATCAATGAAATTTCGGGCTCTCAGAACTTAACCTTCGTATGTAAAGATTACTTTAAATTTACAAGAAGTTTAATATCAACAGTAAACATTAAAAGAGTTGGTGTTATAATTTTGTCTATCAAATTAATTTATAAATGTAATAAATATTTATACTACTTAATTGGTTTTACCTTTTAAAACTGATGCCATAATACCGTAACCTATAGTAATTACACATAAAAATGCTAGTAATGAACATGGCACACCTCTTGAAATGAATGTATTCATTGATAAATAACGATTACCCTTTTTATCTAACATTGAAATGGCAGTGACATTTGGAAAACCAGATGAAGCTAAACCCATACCAGCAGATGCTAATAAACAACAACCAAAAATTAAAATTGGAGCACTCTTAGGATCATCTAGAGCATCACCAACTTCTTGGACTAGAGGGATAATGATAATAGCGGAAACAGTGTGCGAAACAAATGTACCAATTACCAACATAAGGATACCAAAAATACATAAAATAGCATAAGTACCATCATTTTGAATTTTCTTTTGCAATGCCAAAGCTACAGTAGATAATAAACCAGAAGAAGAAACCGCTGAACCTAATGCAATACCGCCCATAGCTAAAACAACAATTGACCATGGGAAAGTATTTAAATCATTTGTGTTCAATAAACCTGAACCGAACAAAACAACTATAGGTAGTAGTGCAATAATACCAGATGAACCAAAAGCACTTTCAATTTGTGATTCTACACACCACAATAAAATTGTGGCCAAAGTCATTCCAATAATAAAATATTGCTTAATGGTAAATCTAGTTCTAATAGGTACAAACTTTTCAATTTTAGTTGTATTAATCTTGAAAGTTAAACACATTAAACCCCAAGCTAGAAGTAACGCTATAATACCTGTGGGGATAGAGACGGCAAAGAATTGACCCCAACCAATACCATATTCAGATAAATATTCCATGGAGATAATATTCTGTGGTGATGAAATTGGGGACGCCATACCACCTAAGTTAGCTGCTAGAGCTATACCCAAAACCAAAGCTTGACCAAATGGAGACGAGGCATCGAGGTTATCCAAAAGTGGGCTAAGTAATGAATAAGTTAAAACTGGAGCGGCAACATTAGATATCCACATTGATAAGAAAAATACAACACCCATAGCCATTAATAATACGTTTCTTGGTTTTGTACCGGCAAAAGCTAGCAACCAAGATGCCAAAATATTTGCTATTTCATATTGTGCTAGAACTTCACCTAATGTAAAACCAGCAAGCAGGATAACAATTGTAGATGACCACATTGAGGCCAATATTGTTGATGAGGCTGTTTTTGCCGAGGCGATTGTACCATCTGAGTTTTTTAATACCTTGAAAAGTACAGTAAGGAAAGGAACTAACAAAGCAGTTGCATACAATGGAATAGCTTCAGTAGCCCACAATAAAGCGACACATTCTAATAAGGCCATACAACGATGTTCGGCTGGATCATTAAAAGTTTTAACACCAAGCAAAATTGCAGTGAATACAAAAATAAATGCCAATTTGAAAGATTTCATAGTAAAGAATAATTTTGGTATTTTCAAATTGTTTATTTGCCATTTATAAATGTTAATTGGAGAATTCAATTCATAAGAGAAAAACTCAATACTTAATTTGTTTTTTTGAGCTTCGATGGTAGCATCAGGTGAACCAATTAATCCAGTGAAGATATTTTGTTGAGATGCTAAGCCTAGCATATCTTTCCAAGTAGTGCTTCTAACCCAGACAATGTGGTCATGTAAGGATTGTTTCAATTCTTTTTCACAAGTTTCAATATTGAACGTTTGACCAGTGATAATTGAATAAAATTCGATTAATGAAAAGATTTTATCATTTAAAATATTTAATACAGAATTTTGGAAAACATATGTGTCCTCAAAGAATTCGCCTGATTCAATTAATTCATCTCGAATATTCATTTTCATTACTTTGTCAAATTTTTTCGAAATCTTACTAAAACCAATTCTATTCAATTCGATAAATGATTTTATTTGGCATAAATCGATATAAATATTGACAATAGATTGTTTTAACAATGACTTTCTTTGAGATTTGACGTTGAATTGGGAGTAATTCAGTAAAGCAGTATGATCATTATGATCCTCTGCGTAATCATCTTCATCTTCATCCTCTTCGTAATCGATTGAGTTTGTATCTTGAATACTTTCACCATTATCGGTAAATCTGCTTCTCAATTCATTATTTAAAGAGTTTGGTTTAGAATGTAAAGTTTGTATTTCTTCATTTTGTTCACTCATTGATCTTGGGTTATGAATACCTTCTTTCTCCAAATCCTTAATCAAGTTGTTCAATTTGTCGTAAAATTTTGTTTCAATTCTTTTATAAAAATCATCAACTTTTAATTTGTCGTCTTCTAATGCTTTAATAAAGATATCTCTTGGATCTTCACTAGAATAATTACTATTTACACTTTTAATCGATTGATTTGTCATAGAATTTTTATTATCATTCTTATCGAAAATGCTAGGTTTATATTTTTTCAGTTTGTTGTTCAATTTTTCCTTTCTAGAGGTACCTAACTGTTTATTTGAACTTGACGAGTTATTGAAATCATTTAATTCAAAAGTTTCTTCTCTTATAACTTCATCTTTATGCATAATATTTTTTGTTGAAGTGGTATCATTTTTATCAATGATTACTCCATTATCAGATTGAGTATGACCGTTGTTATGTAATTCTTCAGTTTGTAATGAATAAATCAAATCTTTCAATTTGTTATAGTCCATATAATGACTTTGCCATTCGGGAACAGCATTATATTTCAAGAAGTAAGAAAACTTCATCTTATCGTCTTAATTTGAAGTTATTTCAAAGGATATTTGTTTTTGATCTAATTCCTTTTGAATGTAAAACAATATAAACAAAAGCAAAAACACGCAAATATTAATGGATAATTTTGCCAATTTGTCACAGATGATACGATTTATATATATCAATCTTTAATTTTTGACAGCAAGTATATTTATATTCTTTTGTCTTGGAGAAGTAAAAGATTTTCTTTAATTATTTTTTTTTGTTTGAATATTAAAAATTCGAGGTTATTTGAATAATATTTCGTTTATAATTGATTCATTGAACAATTAATTATTGTAATTAACTTTTTTTGTTTAAATCTTCAATTATATTTGTACCCAGTATGTTCATTTTTGCAATAGATTCATATTGAAATTTTCTTACACAATAAAATTTATTTATTGATTACGCGTAATTTTTTAATCATTGTCATCGATTTTGAGGAAAAAGAAAAATCAAAAATGCCACTACCACTGACGAATTCCATGTAGCACGAACTGTTCTTCTATCTCTTCTTGGGATTGTCAATTTTTTTGTGATACTCACATTATCTACCTTTCTCTGGTTATCTCTCCAGTTATTTCTAAGTAAACAGATATATAATCCTTTTACTGGGTATACTGAGAGATGTATCGTTCTCTACTAATTTTTGTAAGTTAAAAACAGAGAATACAAAAAAAAAGAACAACAGCCCTTCCGATTCTCTCCCTCAATAATTAATACAGAGCAGCCGCACCTCAACTATATGGCAAAAAAAAAACGTTTGTACTCCCTTTTTTCTTTGTTTTTTTTTTCTGCAAAATTGTTCATCAAAATTTACAAAAATTCTTATGTACTTGTTTCCCACTGCTCCCTGATAACCTGTAGCGCTATTCTGGAAAAGAGGCATGGTACGTGTATCTGTCTGTAATATTTGATATAACATATGGGAAAAAAAAGAAATGAGAAGCAGATATGTAAGGTTAGTAATCTGCACAATTGTTTCTAACAATAAAATGACAATAGTAATTGACCCTCTATATTAAAGCACATAACCCAACCGATCATTAGTGAAGTGAAAAAAATAAAAAGAAAAAAAAAAACAATCTTCATTACTGCTGTGGTATGTTTGTTGTCGGTTTTAAAGCACGCTACTATCCACCCCCACGTGGGGCTCAATTGGATTAAAAGAATGTAACGTATAATTCCCAAATGTTTATGCACGAACTTCTCACTGTGTTGAACTTTCAGTTACAAATTATTTTTACGTTAATAACAATTAATTATTAAAATAATGAATTTATGGATAGAACTTCACTGTCCCCTCTTTTTTTTATTATCTTCAACAAATATTCACAACACTTAAAAAAATTTTCACATTCTAACATACAAATATCTTAATTACACTCACTAAGCATAATTATTATTGCTTAGTACGATATGATATATATTTTATTATTTATTTTGGCAGTTTATTTTAGCCGCCCATCTTAAAATATATCATCCAAATACATGTGTTCTCCATATTTTTGATATCATTTTTATTTAGTTTGGTGAGTGCCAAAGTTGAAGGGAAAGTGGTTTTTTTTTTTCTTTTATATCAGTTTATTGAAATATTGATCCCCTTATATACTTTTCTATAAAATTATATACATTATTTTGTAGAAAAAAAATAATTTAAAGGGAATATCTTAAATAAATCATTATACTATTTTAGAGATCAATTTTTGGAGATATAAACTTGTTTTGCTGTTTACCTCTCTAATATGTGATACATTGTTTAAAATGAAGTATTAATTGGGTTATTTTATATGAATATATAAATTGTGTACGTTTAAATAGAGGATCTTGGAATCTTTAATTAGATGCTTTTATATTATTTGTAAATTCAAAATTTATTAATTCTGCATCTCAACCCATCAGTGGATATGAAATTATCGTTTAAAATCGTATTAGTGATACATGAGCCGATGGTTTATCTAAATCTGAGACATTATCTCTTGTTTTTTGATCATTACTGAAAATATGGAATATGTGGGGAAATTACAAAATAATTATTTAGTGTCATTGATCCACATGGAGTGATGTATAAGATATATGGCGAACGTTCATTGTCTAAATTGTTAATTGTAATTAGTCAGCAATTGGCCGCACTTCATTCTCTTGAAGTGCTGATTATAATTTGATTATATATTATTAACTAAATTCAAGATTCTGAAAGATATAAAAAGGAAGGTATATTTACGCTAAAAAATCACAATAAAGTTTATGTATTTCATGTAATATATAAATAATAATAAACTAAGGATGTATACACCTGTAACATCACGCTAGATCATTATGAATCAATCTATCTCTAAAAGTAACAATACTGTCGCTCAAGCTTCTACTGTCAGTGAGGAGCACAATATTAACCCAATAGACACTGCTTTAAAACAGAATTCAGTAGGAACATCGATAAAATTGTCAGATGAAAAATTTTCACCCTCTACTTCTATTATATCCGATATATAGCAAATTAGTCCACCGAGTTAATCCCTAATTGCCGTATCGTCTGGTTCCATATCCGATAGTTCCTGTATGAACACAGACTTTTCTGGTTCTCTATCTCTCTCTCTCTGGTCTGTTCTCTTACTTATATAAATAATATGAATTATTTAAGATGAAATTTATTTTCTTTATTCTTGAAAATAGCTTCCTTTTTATATTAATTCTTTTTAACAAATTATAATAATTAGTAATACTCAAATGTAATTAGTAATGTGATTAACTGTAGTTAGCCATTTCTGATCTTCTGATTGTGTCAGCCAGTAATATTGCAAAGCTTCTATGGCCAAGTTGGTAAGGCGCCACACTAGTAATGTGGAGATCATCAGTTCGACTCTGGTTGGAAGCAAATTTTTTAAAATTTGTAGTATTATATGTCACTAAAGATTAAATATTAAATACATGCTTGTTATTTTTGTTGGAAAATATAGTAAAATACTATGATTACTAATTAGACTACAAATAAAATTGATTATTGATAGATTATACAAATGCATGTGCAATGTAATAAAGAACATTCTAGAATATCTGTTAATATGATTTTGTGAGAAGAAGAAAGTTATGAAATATTTTTCCAATTGTTTCTGGAAACTCTTGGAAGCTTAAGAA